>LZPO01055230.1:77579-89018 GCA_001675575.1 Neotoma lepida
AGAGAGGAAGACTTCAGGAGCCAGCCACCTAGCTACTCAGCCAGCCATGGAGAAAGAAGGAAAGAAATATATATAGAATAAAGAAAGGTAAAAGCCCAGAGGCAAACATAGTTAAAGAGAAATGGGAAAATTTAAGTTAGGAAAGCTGGCTAGAAACAAGCCAAGCTAAGCCCGGACATTCATAAGTAAGAATTAGTCTCCGTGTATTTATTTGGGAGCTGTGTGGTGATATATTGTTATCAAATAAAGCTTGCCTGATGATCAGAGGACAGAGCCAGCTACTAGATTAAATATAGAGGCCAGGCAGTGGTGGCACACACCTTCAATCCCAGCACTTGAGATCTCATGCCTTTGCTACCAGTATTTGGGAAGCACACACACTGGTAATCCCAGCACTAGGAAGGAAGTGATGTGGTGGGTGGAGAAAGGTATATAAGGCCTGAGGAGACTTTCAGCTGAGGACTCAAGGCTTTCAGTCTGAGGATGCGTGGAGATAAGATCTCGCCTTCCATTCTGCCTGAGGATTCCGTAGTGGTGAGAAATTTCTCTAGTGGCTTGTTCCTTTGTCTCTCTGATCTTTCAATGTTTACCCCAATATAAGCACCAGGTTTTTATTATAAGACCATTTAGAATTCATTCAACAGAGCTGGATGGCGGGCCTCCAAAGAGTAAAAAAACAAAACAACAAAAACAAAAAAACCCCCAACCACAATAGATATTTCTTCAAAGAAGATATATGCACAGCAAATGAGCAGAAGAGATACTCAATATGGATGGGGGGAAATGTAGCTGAGTAGAGTGCTTACCTGGCATACCTGGCATACAGGAAGCCATAAGTTCAATTCTCAGAGGGGGTGGGGGTGGGGTGGGGCAGAAAGAGATGTCAAAGTATTATGTTATGTATAGGGGTACTTTCCGTAACCAAATACATTCTATTTACTACTTGGATTTTTAATAAAGTATTTTATCAGCATTATAATAGTTTTGTACCAGCTTTGGACCCAACCTGAGTCCCTCTAATCACTCTTCAGTGAAGAGATCAATGCTATGGTTCTTAAACAAGGGTGGTTTTGTGCTCTATCACACACGTGACACTGTCTGGAAGCAATTTGCTGTATTACAACTTTGCTAGAGGGGGAGGGGCTGCTCCTGGTATCCAAGGAATGGAGAGGGGTGGGAGTGGGGTGGAGGTAAGGGGGTGAGGAGGGTGGCAAGTGGGGGTGTGGGAGATGAGGTGCTCAACATCCTTGGTCAGTGAATGTGACTGTTCCCAAAGGAGTAATTATGTCATAAGGGATAACACCACCACCAGGATTGAGAATCCTGCTTGACCCTTAGCCTCAGCTGGAACTCAAGGGACTGACCTGAAGTCTTGTGACCCATTCATCCAAGCAAGCTAAAGCCGAGGGTGTGGAGGCTGTATTTTATGTTATTCTCAAGCTAATTCATTCATTTCCTCACCTACTTGTTTAACAAGTGTTAATATTTTTAAAATGTGACTGTATGAATGAATATCTAAGTACCCACCAGCTCAAGACCACAGTCAACATGAATTTTCTTCATAGTTTCTATGGGTCAGGGATTTGGAAGCAGTTCAGCTGGTTGGTTCTGGTTCAAGATGTGTCATGAGGTTGCAGTTGTAGATTGTCAGTAAGGATGCAGTCATCTGGAGGCTGGGGTGGGTGGGGCTCTGCGTCCCAGGTGGTGCCTCCCACAGCAGAGTGGATGACCTCACTCCTTGTCACGTGGCACTTTCTGTCTAAGGCTGCCTTTCTCACAGCAGATGATTCACAAGAAAGCAAGGCAAAGCCTGACTTTTTAAAAGATTTATTTTATTATTTTATGTGTATGAGTGCTTTGCCTGGATATAGTTTGTGCATCACGTGGGTGCTTGGTGCATGGGAAGGTCAGAAGGGTGCATCAGATCCCTTGGGTCTGGAGTTACAGACTGTTGTGAGCTACCTTGTAGGTCCTCNGCAAGAACAAGTGCTCTTAATCGCTGAGCCAACTCTCCAGCCCCTGAGCTTGATATTTTGATGACTGCATCTTGGATGTCGCACCCTGTCCCTTCTGCAGTATTTCATTGGTGTTACAGGACAGTTCTATAGCGTATAGGACAGGTATGAATAGAAGAAGCTGACGAGTCATGGGGAATTCTTGCAGTCTGGCTATCACACTGCCCCAGGGCATCCAGACACTGTTGTAGAGTGACAGGATTCACTAGCGATTCTGTAACAAATAAGGACTCAGTTCTCCTAGGCACTTTCCTAATGCAGGACAGTTGAGTAATAGCTAAACTGACAAATGAACAAGGCAGGTTCTAGAAAGAGTGAAGCATTAGTGAGTGACAAAATGTAGAGGTATGCTAATTTAGATGACAAGAAGGAACTGACCCTGGGAATAAACAGTGACAGACTGGTCCAGACAGAAGGACCCTTAGGTACCAGTGGTCAGTAGTCATTGGTGAAACCTTGGCTTATACCCAAGGCTAAGTATGCAGAGCGATCAACAGAATGTGTTTGCTTTTACAATCAAAGCTTAGCCCAGCCCTTTTGAGACAGGAAGTAGTGTATGTTGGAATTCCTGGCCACTCCCCCAGCTAAGTGACTTCACATGTGCTATTTGCGCATGTGCAAAGGGAAATCCCACCTCTCTCTTCCTCCCTCTCCTTGTCTCTCTCTTCCTCTCTCTCTCCACGTGCGGCCGCACGCACTCTCTCTCTCTCTCCCCACCATCTTCTCCTCCCCCCCCACTTTCTAATAAAGCTCTGACACTGGATTTTGTCGTGCCTCATGACCTTTTCCGTAACTGTAACCGCTGCATAACAACAACATTGGTGCCGAGACAAGGCAGGCTCTCCCGGCTGCGGAACTCTATGTCTGCCNACTTTCTAATAAAGCTCTGATACTGGGTTTTGTCATGCCTTGTGACCTTTTCTCGCACGGTAACCGCAGCGCTGCAAAATACCAACAAAATACTAACAGTGTAGATCTGTGATGTGAATGTAAAATAACTTTAAAAAACCTGTTCATTAGTGTCTAGTAAAAGCTGAATGTGGGTCTTGTTTACAAATGAGGAATTCCCCCAGTACCAAAAGACATACATGGGTAAGTCTACCTAGAGACATGTAACAAATACAATCTCAAGCTGGAAAACACCCAAATGTCAACCACCAGGAATAGATAAGTCCTTCATCCTGTGGGATACTAGATAATAACAAAAGAGAACAAGCTACTTTTATAGGTAGCAACTTGAATGTCTCTCAAGGCATAACACTGACAGAGAAAGCACCTCATACAGAGGAACCTTCTGTGCCGTCCCATGTAGGCAAAGGTGAAGGGGAGACAAAATGAATTGGTGGTGACAGACGTCAACAGTGATTTTCTGGGGTGCGGTGGGGGTATGTTTTGACTTAGGAAGACTTGGGTGTTGTGAGAGCCAAAGTTACATTTTAAGTTTTAATTACTATGCCTCAGAGATCCATGAAACAAAAATGCCTCTGATCTGCAAGCCCCTTGCCCAAGGACAGACAGTTCCTGGAATGCTGGAGGCTATTGTTTATGGAGATAACAAGCCACATGTTTTCACTCCCTAAACAAGTTTGTTTGACACATCTGTACCAGATGTGCTTGATCACATGTGGGCGGGAGGTACGTGGGCAGGAAATGTCAGGATGTACGCTTGCCCCTGATTGGACCTGACATGAAATGCAATGAATTATGGATTTTCCTTCTTAAGCCCTTGCAAAACTTGATTTATGGCCAATTCCCAGGAACCTGGGTATGGACCTGGCCGAGCCTATCCACTAGGCAAGTATTTAATTAAAGTTTCCTTCAAATTTGGCTTTAACTGTGATAGTAGTTTTATTCTTGATCAGTGGGATTAAGTGTTTTGATAAGGAGACTTTCTAAGGAATTAAAACTGTTTGGTATCTTGGGCTGGGGATGTAGCTCAGTGGTAGAGCCCTTACCTACTATGTTGAGGTCCTGAGTAGGATCTGCAATACTACTTGCTGGGTGTATGTGTGTGTGTCTATGTGTCTATACCCTAATCTGGATTGTTATGGCTGTATCCAGGGGTACATCTCAAATAGTAAGATACAAATATAATTCTTTTTAAAAATTTATGTCATCATCTATCTGTCTATATCTATATTTATTTATTTACTTGTTTATTTATTGTGTATCTATTTGTATGTGACATGTGTGCACAAACGTCCCATAGTGAACACATGGAGGTCTGAGGACAGGTGTCAGGAGTTCTATCACAAAGGTTCAGGGCACCGAACTCAGGTCATCAGGCTTGGCAGCAAACTCCTTTACCTGCTCATTCATCTTGCAGGCCCAGCATACATAATTCTTAGCAAAGACAGCAATGCCAGTTCCAGGCTTACCTATGGTAACATCAGTTGTCAGAACACGGTCCAAGAGTGGAGTCCTGTGAGGAGAATTCTGAATGCTTGTGAGAAAACTCCAAGAAAACAAGACAAGAGTCTTGTGACCTCAGTTTCTTCAGAACATGGAACTGTTCTTGGAATGTTTTCGTGCCCCTCCCAGGTGTAGCAGATAGGAGTGAGTTTACTTCAGATTATTCATTAAAACTGGCTATTGTTATTTTTTTATATGTCTCTATGGAAAAACATGTTTTTGTCGTGTGCAGCTTGCCTGTCACCTGTAGCTTGTCTGCTATGTGTGGCCTGCCCTTGCAATTGTCCACTTTACTCATGTGACTCCTCTTAACCCTCCGAGTATAAATTGCCTGGCATTTTGAATAAAGTTGGCTATCCCATGAGACCTTAGTCTGCCTCATTTATTGTTTCTCTTCTCCCAGGTCCTACTACCTTTAGAGCAGTGAACAATCACTGACTCAAATAAAAGGCCCCCAAACCCACCTAGAGCCCCAGGATTAGGCTCAAGAGTCCCAGATTTTATCTAGGGTTCAAGTTGGCCAAACATGGAAACTGAAGACCTGAAGGCCTGGGAAACCCATCCCTTCCCTGGACCAGTCCCCACACACACCTTCACTCAGGCCCCAGGAAGTCCATTCCTGGACCAGTCCCCACACACACCTTCACTCAGCCCCACGAAATCCATTCATGCCCAGCAGATCCTGCCACTGTTTGGCTGCACAGCAACGTGTTTTCTGTTCGACTGTGTGCCTTTTTGTTCTTTTCCTCTGCCCTAGAGAAAAGGTATTTGTTTCATATACTTAAATCTATATTTGTGTGGCAAAGAAGAGATGCATTAAGTAGATGGCTTCGGCGGCTTGTAAAATGCTCTAGGTGTTTCTGCTAAGAGCCTTTTCAGAAGTGATGGAGGGAGAGCCAGATGATGATTAGACACCCAGGCCACTACATTTCGGGGAAGGAAATGGGCTGCACTCTTCGAAGTAGAAAAGTGTGGACATGGTCCCTTGTTCTTCTAAGTTCCTTCCAGATGTGGGACAGCTGGGGGAGGGGTAGTAGTTACTGGCACCTAATTTGTGTTAAATTCAGTACTACTTTGTGTAGGAATAAAAGGCTTGGGGGAAACTGACCTGGTAACTAAATGCACACTTAGCTGTGTAGCTGTGCAAGGTCCCTGTCCTTAGCTGTTGGGAAGGACAGAAGTACAAGTTCTGATAATTGTCCTTGTGTCCTGACTGTAAGTGCTGTTTTACTTTCNTAGGCTAAGGAGCTGAACTGAGTTGAACACTGCTTTATTTTCTCATTTCAACTTTTGGACATCCCCATAGTTCCTGTCTCTTATACACATCTAGATGTGTATAAGAGACAGCCATAGTTCTGTGTAATCATCTTTTGAGGAAGCAGGGTTGAGAGAAGAGAGGTCACATGTTCAAGGTCCTCCAGCAGAGCCAGAGAAGAGGCCCAGATCCCACACTGTACCAGGCTTTTTCTTTAAGGCCACCAACCAGCTCCCAAATCATGACACGGAGACTTCTTATTAATTTTCAATGCTCAGTCTAGCTTAGGCTCATTTCTGGCTAGCTCTTTTAACCTAAATTAACCTGTTTCTCTTTATCTACCTTTTGCCTTGGGGCTTATTACTTTTGTTATTTCTGTATATCTTACTTTCACTGCTTCTCTATGTCTGCCTGGCTTCTTGCTCTGGGTGTGTCCCTCCTTCTAGTTCTCTTCATTCTTTTCAAGCCTAGATTTCTCCTATTCGTTCTCTCTGCCTGTTAGCCCTGCCTATCCTTTCTCCTGCCTAGCTATTGGCCGTTCAGCTCTTTATTAGACCAATCAGGTGCCTTAGGCAGATAAGGTGAAACAGATGCAATACATCTTTACATAATTAAACACACATCCTTACATCATTAAACAAATATAGAATAAACAAAAGTAACACTCATTTACACAGTTAAAGCAATGTTCTGCAGCATAAACAAATGTAACACGTCTTTGCCTGGTTAAAATATTCACAATACCACACCCACACTAAACCCTTAAGCCCTTCCTGCCCACCTCTGTTGTCTAGAACAAGGCTTCCTTTTTTTTATTCTGAGGCACTGGGGACGCTGTGCATTTCCTCCCCTCCAAAACAAAAAGCCAAGCATTCCCAAAGCAACAAGCAATATGACAAGATTTTTTTTCCATTTGTTGTTTTTAATTTGTGTTGTATTTTATTTATTGTGTGTATGTGTGTGAGTACACATGATTATGGACAGCACACATGTGGGGGTCAGTGACAATCTCTGGTCCTTGGTTTTCTCCTGCCACCGTGTAGGTCACAAGCATCAAACAGAAGTCAGTAGGCTTGGCTACAAGTGCCCTTACCCACTGAGCCATCTCCATAGCCCTGTGCTTTGTTGAGAAAAGGTCTTGACATATAGTTCTGATTGGCCTGGGAGTCACTATGTAGCCAAGGCTGGCCTAGAACTCATAGAAATCCTTTAGCCTCAGCCTCTAGAGTGCTGGGACTTTAGGTGTGAGCCACTGTGCCTATCTTGAAAGCTTTAGAGGTGGAGAATATCCAATTTCTTCTTCGCAGCAGTCTCCACCTTAGCATCAGCTGATCTGCCTTTTCTGAATTCCTTTTATTTTGTCCACTGCAATCCCATCACACTCTGAAATAGATTTTACATCCTCCCCACACACTTTGGCCCACTAGAGGACTTCTATAATTTCATTGCACACCCAGCACAGTGCTTGAGAACTGGATGTGTCCCAAATGTTAGAATACTAGGGATTAGGCAGTGGTTAAAATAGAAAAAGAGCTGGGCGGTGGTGGCACTCGCCTTTAATCCCAGCACTCAGGAGGCAGAGGCACGTACATCTCCAAGTTCAAGGCCAGTCTGGTCTAGAGAGTTCCAGGACAGCTAGAGAAACTCTATCTCAAAAAGATGCCTTTGTAAGCTTGAATCTGAGCAGGTAGGTGTGGTGTGTGTGTGTGTGTGTGTGTGTGTGTGTGTGTGTGTGTGTGTGTAGTGTGTGTATATACACTGGTGATTAAATCAATGGTAAAATATAGAGCATATCAGACGTGACGAGTGACATAAAGAAAGCCATAGCAAGGAAGGTGGCAGAAGGGAGTGAGGGTATGCCATTGAGGGCTTTGTTTGGTTTGTGCTGTCCACTGGCTCCTGTGTCTTCTCCAGGACCACCTCCACGCCTGTCAGAGGTCTTGTCAACACCACTGTCCACACTGCTAGCCCCAGTGCAGCTCAGAGCATTTGCTGGTTGAACATGGACCACTTTCCTTGAGCTCATTAGTGTAGAAATAGTTTGCTTTTAAAAGAAGTGTTCTTTGTACTGCTAATTAGCCCTTCCAAGGAGGAAGTGAGTGTTTATTCTCGGGGCGGGTTCTCTGCTCCCTATGGTCTTATCGGAACCTGGCTCACACTGGCAGTTTTGAGTGACGCTTCTACATGAGCCCATAGTGAGCAAAAAATAGATGAACTCGGTCAGCAATGGTGAGACTTACCCCTTTTATGGAAGAGATGAGAAATTGGAAATTAGAAGGCCAGAAATAATATCCATGTCAGAAAAGGGGACAGAGGAAGCAATGGGAAGGAACGAGGAAGGAACAAGCAGAGAAAGACAGAACGGGAACCAACTGGCAACTTCAGAAACCTGAGTGAGGACAGGAAAACAAGGCCTGTAGTGAGACGAGGCTTCAGGAGCTGGAGGAGCACCACAGGACAGCGAGGACTGTGGGATGGACAGGATTATGGGAATATGGAGGACCCAGAACAGGGAGGATACAATACCAAAGCTAAGTAGAATCCTAGCGGATAATAGCTTTGAAAGTCAGGGAGGACTCAAAGTGGCAGGCACATCTGGCCTCACTCATCCTCACAGACCTTCCCATCAGAGGGTGCACTCCTGCAAGGGCACATGAGAGACAAACCTAGGGTCTCGTACAGCAAGGCTAGTGCTCTACCACTCACTATATCCCAGCCAGACACCCCTTTCTCTACGTTTTCTTTTAGAATAGGACCTAGCTAATTGCCGCGTACAGCTTCCAGCTCACTGTGTAGCCCAGGCAGCCCTCGGTCTTATAATCCTCCTGCCTCATTCTCTGTAGTAGATGGCATATGTACAGGTGTGTGTGCCAAACTAGGCTCTTTTCTCTTTGTAGTGCTGAGAATTGAACCTAGGGGGCCCCCTGAATGCCAGGCAAGTGCTCTACCACTGAGCTACGTTACCACTCTTGTTTGTTTGAGACAGGGTCCTCTTGGTCCCGCCTCTGGAATGTTAGGATTACAGGTGTACATCACCACAACTGTTCAGATAAACCTTTTAAGTGGTCCAAGTGTCCAGAAACTACCTTGGGCTCATGGTAGTACTTTCCAAACAGGTCCCTTCTTGTTGAATTTAGCCGCAGAGGCCAGACAAGAGAAAGGCAAATTTTTGGTAGGTTTCCAACTTTACTCATTTTCACGCACAAATATTCCTCAAAAGCACAGAGTCAAAAGCCAAGGACGAGGACTCTTACTGAAGCACACTTGGTGGTGACCTGAATTTGTTCAGTGTCTCGCTTAGAAGGATGAAGGGTCCTTGTCCATGTCTGGATGGCAACACCAAAACACTTGCTCTTTGACTCCTAGAAAAGGTAAAAAGACAGCAAATGATTGTAATACAACTGGGTGACAAGTGACAGCCAGATGGAGGAACTGAGGTGACTGTGGGCATGCAGTGACAAGACCTGAATGTTGTCCACTCCCTAATGCCGAGGTCCCTCGTCCCTGTGCACTTACCTTCTCTGTGAAGACCTCAAATGAAGTCTGAGGTTCCGAAGACAGTGTCTTGGACACCTCAGGGCCACCACGGCCTGGGAGAGTTGGGGACTCACCTACTACTGTCAGCTGTGACTTCATTCCAGGAGAAGCAGCATTTTGTTTCTTTAGTCCTCACAAACACTCCAGGAGTAAACCGAGACGTAGATCGTAAAGTGACTTAACCCTGGGTCACTGCCAGCCATGGCCAGAGCCGGGACTTCACCTTGATTCACATGTTTTGCTTAGACTCTTCCTCTACACCTGCCTGTCAGGTGGTCTCATGCAGGGGTGACACAGGGGTGACTGCAGGGCAGAGATNACTGGGGGTACAGTGGGGTGATACCTAGGGTGGCTTCCTCCATTTTTCTCTGATGATGTAGTCCCTCAATTTAAAAATTTGTTTTGCATTTATATATATATATATAAATATATAAATAAATAAATATATATAAATATATATATATATGTATATATTTTTTGGTTTTTCGAGACAGGGTTTCTCTGTGTAGCTTTGGCACCTTTCCTGGAACTCACTCGGTAGCCCAGGCTGGCCTCGAACTCACAGAGCTCCGCCTGCCTCTGCCTCTCGAGTGCTGGGATTAAAGACATGCGCCACTACCGCCCGGCGCATTGATATATTTTTAAAATAATAAATATAAATAATTTAAAATAAGGTATTTAGAAAGCATCTCAGCTGTGATCTCAACAAAATAAAAAAAAAACTGTAATGTGATTATGAGATTGATACAGACATATTGCACCTGTCTCAGGTCTCTCCCATGTGAACCTGACCCAGAGTTCCTGTTGCTGGCTGCCTTTATTTTATTTTTTAATATCATCTTTGCAAAGAGCATCTTGTCATTGACTTCAAGAAACCAAATACTTGAATCTGAAAGCAAATCTCTCCCACATTTCATTGCCACCCAGAGCAGGGAAGAGGGTAGGGGTTAGAGCACTGTCTTTTTCCAAACACTTACAGTCAACACTCTAAAGTGAACCCTGGCAGGAAGCATTTATTTTATTTAATTTTTGTGGATTTTTTTTTTTGAAACAAGAGTTTCTCTGTTTAGCCCTGACTGTCCTGGAACTCTGTAGACCAGGCTGGCCTCAAACTCTGAGATCTACGTGACTCTGCCTCCCCAGGCGCTGCCACCGCCACCTGGCATACAGTGTAGCATTTTAATTACTAAGGTTGGCATTGTATGGTGTTCTGAGGAAGTCTCTCCTACAATTAGAGCAGGCTTAGGGAAGGGATCTGCTCCTGCATTGGTCCCTGGAACCCCATCTTTCAAAAATGTTTGGGGATGAGTGGACAGAGGGTTCATGGCTTTGTTTATGGCACTGAGGACTGAACCTTAGGGCCTGATGTTTGAGAGGTAAGCATTCTACCACTGAGTTACATCCCCCAGCCCTTAGGGTTCATGCTTTCTATACTACCAACACCCAGTGAGTTTTTAGTCAGCTTGTTTCATACAGAGTAGAGGGTATCAGTCACGTGTGTGTGTGTGTGTGTGTGTGTGTGTGTGTGTAGGGGGAGGAGCAAAGGACATTGAGAGTTGCCTGTGGTTATCTTAAGGACAGACGGTTGGGGGTTACTAGCATGGAGATGCTTTCACGGCCCAAACCTTCTTCCTTTACCATCAAGGTGTGTGCTGTCCATTAGTACAGGTGTGCTCCAGACTGCAGAGAGCCCAGAACAAGACAAGGATTACAGAAAGCTGATCACATCACAGCAAATGTCTTCACATTAAAAGACTTCCCAATATAAACCAATGCCATCAAAACCTTAGTAAGTTGGTAGAGAAGGTGTGATCCTTGGAGTTTTCTAGAAAGAAAAGCTGTGATGTCAACTTGGCTGGGCTGAGACACCTAGATGATTCCTGAAGCACATTTCTGGGGCTATTCACAATGTGTTTTCAGAGATGACTGGAGTATGGGAGAAGACACTTCCTGAATGTGAGTGCTACCACCCAATAGGCTGGGGGTGTGAGTGGTACCATCCAATAGGCTGGGGGTGTGAGTGGTACCATCCAATAGGCTGGGAGTGGCTAGTGGTGTGAGTGGCACCATCCAATAGGCTTAGGGGGTGTGAGTGGCAACACCCAACAGTCTGAGGGTGACTGGGGGTGTGAGTGGCACCACCCAATAGTCTGAGGGTGACTGGAGGTGTGAGTGGTACCATCCAATAGGCTGGGGGTGTGAGTGGTACCACCCAATAGG
>LZPO01055230.1:92504-104138 GCA_001675575.1 Neotoma lepida
ACAAAAACAAAGCCACCCCCTTCATGATTTACTTTGGTGAAAGGAGATGAGACCTTCCTCCCAGCGCCACTTCGGGCTGTGTGCCTGCCATTCTTTCTGTTGGTGAGTGCTTTTCGCTCCCAGTGAACTAGTGCATTGGCTGCAGCATCTGTAGGGGCAGTCGTGTCTGAGTCTCCCTTTGGGGTCTGATTCAGCCCTCCCTGCAACCTTTCTGGTGAACACTAAGTAGATCTCTNTTGATTGAGTGTCTGAAGCAATTCATTGCTGAGGCCCTCCGGCAGTGTGCTTGTTATTTATTAAGCGTCCACACTGGGTCAGAGAATCAGTGAATTTCAGAGCTGGAGGGATTTTAGAGGTGACCTGGCCAACCCCTTCATTTATAAACAAGGAAGCTGAGATCCAGGAGAAGAGCCCTGCCCAAGGTCAGACTCTGTACTCTGGGATGGAAAACAGACCGCTCAGTCTGGCCTCTGTTCCTACTGCAGCCCTGCTATTCCCACCCTCTAGAAGTTTATAATTGAATTACACTAAATATTTGTANCTGAAGGCATTAGCAAAATGAGACGGATGCTGTTGGAATCCATATGTGCTTAAGAGAAACTGATAAAAGGGAGAAAAGAAGAAAAGCGAACACCTTCAAGTACATAATTTTAAAATTGATTTGACTTTATTTATATTGTATTATTTTCCTAAACAAGATGTAGGAACTCCCAAAGGACAAAATAGAACAAGCAAGAAAATATTGAAAACAGACTAATAAAAAATTTCAAAAAGCAAAATAAGGAACCAGGGTAGAGTGAGACTAGGTAGAACAAGCCTGTCAGAAAGCCCTACAGATGGCCAGTAAGATGGCTCTGTGCGTGAAGGCGCTGCCACCAAGCCTGATGGTTACACAGTTCACAGCTCGCAGATGAAGAACCCTGGAAAAGCACAACTCCTGTTACTAATGAGGCCAAGAGAGAAAGTTCTCCCGTGAGGTCCTGTACCTTGAAGGAAACAAAGATAAGCTGGAATTGGAATGACACCTTTCTGAGGACTTGGGGACCATCTTGAGTCACCTCCCTCTCAGAGAACTGGAACAGGGACTTTTCAAGTCACATCACCCNCTGAATTCCACATCTGGGGAGGAAGGAGAGGGAAATCAGGGATCCTCCAACTGGGAGAAGGAAGCTACACCAGGCACAGACTCCTGTATCTCCAAGGGAGTTTCCTGATGTGAAAGAGGAACCAGGCTACCTTCCAAAGGGCTGCTGTCCTGACTGGCTGGCAGAACTGGTTAAAAAATGCAGAAATGATTTTCCTGGAAAAATTCAGGAGTTCACGTAGAGCTCTGAATGCGTAGGTATCCTAGGGGAAGGCTTAGTTTCAGTGCTTGAGAGCAGAGGGACAGGAGAAGAGGTGGACAAAGGGGACAGTAATGCCACTCCCTACTGAGATGCCAAAGATCTTCTTAGAGTCCTCTTGACCTAAAACCAACCAAACACAAGCCCTGTGTACTTTAGATTCTTTTTCTAGGTTGGTCTTCTGGTCTACCCAGGAAAATGGTACTGAGAATAGTCAGTTGGAACTTGAACCAGCTCAAAACTGGGATGATACTCTACCACACAAGGGAAAAGAAATGTGTATCCACATATAAGACAATGTTTCCAGTTTTTAGCTTGGTCTTGATTAATCATCTACAACATAAGCTGTTGTGACATCTGCCCCACTGAGAACTTAGGTCTTCTGAGAAGGGACTACCTGGGACTGTCCACCTGTTCCCAGCTTCCCTTTCCCGGGAGACAGGGAGTCCAGCCAAGCAAGAACTCCTATATTCAAAACCAGTCAGGCCCTTTTAAAGCCTAAAACCCCCACAAGGGTAGAGAGGGGCAGGGTAGATGCCCCCTAGGGCCAATCAGTTTAAAGGTCACCCAGACATAAACAGCTTAGGTTTCTCCCTCCTTGCTTCCTCCACAGACCCCCACAGACCTTTGTCAACAACTTGGTTCCTTCCTCCCTGCTTCCTCCCAGGACCATCTGTACTTATAAACAACTTGGCTCTGCAGGCCCCTACAATAAGTGTGGGAGGAAAACTCAGAAAAGAAGCAGAGGGTCATCTGATCCGTCCAAATGTTTCCTCTCATCTTTGTTTCTAGTCACTATTCTTTTTTTGGTTTTTTGAGACAGGGTTTCTCTGTGTAGCTTTGCGCCTTTCCTGGAACTCACTTGGTAGCCCAGGCTGGCCTCGAACTCACAGAAATATGCCTGCCTCTGCCTCCCTAGTGCTGGGATTAAAGTCGAGCGCCACCACTTCCTGCTCTAGGCAGTATTCTTAAATATCAATAAAAGTCAGCAGGAAGCCAGGTGGTGATGGAGCATGCCTTTAACCTCAGCACTGGGGAGGTAGAGGCAGATGGATTTCTGAGTAGGAGGCCAGCCTAATCTACTGAAGAGGATTTTTCTCTTCAGTAATGACAGTGCTTTATAGAGACTCTCCCGAAACTCCACCATCTGCACAAACTCGCCTTCTTCAGGATAAGTGGGGGAACAGTGTCATAATGTCACTGTACATTTGTTTTAATGTTTCTGGAATTCCTTTTGTGTCATCACTGTCCGAGTCTCTACCACTTGACCTTGTACATAATGAAATGGGAAAGTGCTGCTTCTTCCAACGTGGCTTTGATCGGTGGAAACGGACAAAACCACTTAGGGGCCAGCTGGGATGACTGAGATGATCAGACTCTCAAGCTGGACGATAGTTTTTTTATTTTTATTTTTTTACAACACTATGTAGCCTTGGCTGACCTAGAACTCACAATGTAGACCAGGATGGCCTTGAATATGTAGAGATTCACCTGTCTCTGCCTTCTGAGTGCTGGAACTTAAGGCATACACCACCATGCCTGGCTGGATGATACTATTTTTGGTTGAAACCTTGTCAGGTCCAAAATGTAATGAATTTTCTTATGCCACTGACACATTTTGATGAGGAATTGTATTTATGGAAGAGAAACTTACCTTCATTATTCCCAAGAAATACTTCAGTATACCCTCAAGTTTCCACATCAATCTGATAACATGACAGAGAAAAGCAGGTAACCTTTTATTTAGTTTTGTCAGTGTTAATACCTTTTAAGGCTGCATACAGTCTTTCTGAATCCTCAACCTTGCATAATATTTTAAACACAAAGGACAGCTCTCCCCAGTGTCCTCTCCTTGTGTTTCTTATATGTGACAGCAAAAGACTGCAAATTTTTTTTTCTTGAAAACTTCAAAGATTTTAGTAAACAGCTGGAAAAAGAGCCAGTATTTCCTCACATGTGTTTCCCTGTTTTTTTCCTTAGCAGTTGAGCTATATAAACGGTGAAACTTGGAATAAACAACATACACACACACACACACACACACACACTCTCACACACACACACACGCACATACACACACACATACACAAGCACACATACACACGCACACACACATGCACACATACACACGCACACACATACACACACACACACAGTTACATTTTTGCCATCTTATTGTTCATTACTTTTCTTATTTAAAGACTAGCTTCTTTGCTTTCGTACACACTACATAAAAGGCGTTTTGTCCTTTTGGGTTTCGGTTCTGAGACTTCTAGAAAAGGTAGGACAAAACGCTGTCTTTTTTCTAGCTGTGATCATGTGACCATTTGACTAAGGAAAAGAGAAAACAAGTGTGTATGGAGCTGTGCGTACATGTTGCCCACTTGGGCCCGGCCTGGTCACATGGCTGTTTCTGTGAGAGGAACTGTGTGGCAGTGGTGAAGAGTGGAACATCTTGAAGGCATTCTTTTTTTAACCTGAGTTTTCAACCATGGAGAATGCAATGCCAAAGACTAATTAAAAGCAAAACAAAATACCTGCTGGCTTAAAAGAGAAAGAAAGAGAAGAATCAAGGAAAAATAAATCCTGTGTGTTGGTTTGAGTCTGGCATTTGGTGTGAAGAGCCATAGAAAATCCTGGGNTCTGGAGAGACAGTTCAGTAGCTAAGCATGCTTGCCCTGAAGCATGAGGACCAGAGTTTGAATCCATAGCTCGAGCTGCTCGTCAGTGTATCAGAGAAAATGAGCCTCTAGTTCTAGAACTAGAACCATGAGAGTCTAGTTCATGAAGAGACCCTCCCTATCTCAGGGCAATAACAAGGACCACAGAAGATGGGACATCTTGCTGTGGTATTCACACGTAGGCATGTGTACTTGCACATGGTATGCGCACACCACCCCCCCACCCCCACCACAACTTTGTCAATGCACAAAACACAACTCTTACCTCAAATGGAGTAAGAGATAGTTTATTCTAGAACAGTGGTTCTCAACCTGTGGGTGGTGACTCCTTTGGGAGGAGTCAAACAACCTTTTCATAGGGGTCGCCTATGACCATTGGAAAACACAGATGTTTACATTATGATTCATAACAGTAGCAAAATTATGAAATAGCAATGCAAATAATTTTATGCTTGAGGTTCACCACAACATGAGGAATTGTATTAAAGGTTGCAGCATTGGGAAGGTTGAGAACCACTGGTGGAACATGAAATTTGAGTGACTATGTTCCGGGACCATGGAATCAGGTCACCTCAGGTTCTGTGTTCCCAGGTAGAAGTGGTTTCATGAAGTTCTATAGCAACAGAAAGTTGTAAACAAGGCAGTTCTAAAGTCCATTGGTGGGTACATGGCGTGGGGCGGGGAACGGGATGGGACTGGGGGGGACACACACGACAGGACGATGACGATGACGACGACGACAACCACGACGACGACCACCATGACGATGACGTGTTATAGCAGGATGGGGGAAGCTCTTTATAGGCCTCAGATGCTATCTGATGACAGACTTAGCTATGGGTTGGTGAAACTAGTGGTCTGCTAAATTAATAGATTCCAAAAGGTTTTATCCATTAGTCACAGGATATTAGTTCTGACACAGAGGTGGGCAAGGAGTGGCTATTTAGGAGGCTATTTAGTGGCTATTTACCAAGATAAGGTAAATAGTCTCTGGACCTGCAACATTCCAACCTCTCCACATCAGTGCAGTGGAATCAGTCAGTCTTTGCAGATAAGCTTCCTTCCAGAAATTTTCATTTACAACACACACACACACACACACATACACACACACACAAACATATACATGCACACATGCACGCATATGAATATACACAAACACACACACAGGCACATAAAATATATAAGAAAATAAACTCTTTCCTTTTCTTGGTAACCCCATCTTTTCTCTTTTGTTTTCACTCTGGACAACAGCTTTCAGCGTCTGCTGATGCTGTGGGAAAGGAGATCCTACCTGTAGCAGATGTACTAAGTAATCTCGACCCCCCTAAGCTCTTCAGGATCCGTGCTTTCCCCCTTCACAGCCTTCTCTGGCCTGAAGCACTCTGGTTCTTTGCTGTGCGTTAAGAACTTGTGCATTTCTCACTGCGAGGTTTCCAGCATGCATTCCTCTCTTTGTCCCTTAACCCTGTTGTATGGCACTTTCCTCCAAATTGAAGCATCTCCCCAGGAGGGAGGGAGGGAGGAGGGAGGGGAAGGGAAGGAGAGGGAGGGAAAAGGGAAGGGAAGGGAGGGAGAGGTTCATAGGTCTCAGAAGGTAAACACAAGATCCCATGTCTTAGGGAACAGAAACTTGGAAGATCTCAAGGTCCTTTCCCAGCTGTTTGAAAAAGGATTAAACGACTGTGGGGAGCAGACATTGAGCAACTTAGAGAGAAGAGGTTTATGGAGGGCGGGGCTGTGTACAAGCTGTGCAGAGTGCCAGAGTTGCAGCCTTTGAGTTTTCCTGGGTATTGAGGTGGCTGGTATTGGGGTGGCTGGTATAGTGATGGCCAGTGTTGGGGTGGCTGGTATAGGGTAGATGGTATTGGGGTGGCTGGTATAGGGGTGGCCAGTATAGGGGTGGCCAGTGTTGGGGTAGCTGGTATAGGGGTGGATGGTATTGGGGTGGCCGGTATTGAGGAGGGCTTTCTGGTAATCCAGCTGCCTTTGAGTCATCCCTGCTCCTTGTGAGTAGCAGCCCCAACCAAAACTCAACTTCACTAAGTTGGTCAGTGGTGCAATTGTTACTTAACTAGTCAGCCAGGAGCTCCCTTTTTGCAGGGAATAGACGTGTGTGTTGTGTCTCCCCTGGAAGGTCAGTCACACAAGACAGCAACACTGAAGGCTTAGTGGCTAATTAGATCTAGGGTGGCTGTTGAGGGTGGGGACCAGCAAGAGGAGCCTCCCAAGCCTTGCCTTTCCTCTGTTTCCCTGCAGTGTGATCCAGGAGTCAACTTTATGAGTGGTTTGNTTTGGTTTCTTTAGTGTCAGCGAGGACAAATGCCTACATGAAGAACAAGGGGATGTCTGGTCAGCCTGTCCCACCTTCCGAGCCAGAAGACACCCTGGGTTTCAGGGTCTGGAGAGGGTTGCCCTAGGCCTTGGTAGTGTAGTCCACATATTTCTAGCCTTTGTAAATTTACTGTTAAACCCAGGGGTGCTGGCCTTCTCCATCCACGTGATGGGTCAGCATTCTCTAGATTCTCCGTGAAGAAAAGGAAACTCAAAGTCAGCCTCTGAGGACTTTTACCTTCTCGTCTAGGTCTTTGTCACTGACAGTTCCTTTTTTAAATTATATATTATAGAGGCAAAGCCGTTAGGTCAGCAGTTCTCAACCTTTGGGTCACAACCACTTTGGCAAACGTCTGTCTCCAAAAATATTTATATCACAATTCATAACAGTAACAAAATTATACTTATGAAGTAGCAACAAAAGTAATTTTATGGTTGGGGGTCACCAGAACATGAGGAACTGTATTAAAGGGTCGCAGCACTAGGAAGGCTGAGAGCCGCTGCGTTAGGTAAACAGCCTTGGCAGAAATAACTCCTGTGTCAGTAAGGCAGACAGAATACCAGACAGAAGCACCTGGAGCCGGGAAGGGTTATTGGGGCTCACAGTTCTATGGGGTCTCCGATGGTGGTGGGAAGGCATGGTGATGAGAGGGAAACTAAGGTGGCACAGACAGGAAGCTGAGAAAGCTGGACCGGAAACAGTGGCTGGTCCATCTTCATCCATGGTGACCTATTTCCATCAGCTGGGCCCCACTTCTAAAGGCTCCACAGTCTTCAATACAATACCATAGGCTGGTGACCAAACTTTCAAAATACGACCTTGTTGGCAACATTTTAGGCATCTTTTTTTTTCCTTCCAGTTTTCTGACTGGACCAATGTCCTTGTGCTTTAGGCAAGTGTAGGCAAGTGCTTTACCACTGAACTAAGTCCTCCCCCAGCCAGTCATCTTTTCAGAGCTCAGGCACCTTGTAAAAGGTATTGCATGGAAACTGTACTTATTAAATATTCTTTCTAGTTTGTTAATGTGATCAAACACCAGGACTAAAACCAGCTTGAGGAGGGAAGGATTTAGTTCAGCTTACAGGTTACATATATCATCAAAGACAGCCACAGGGCAGGAGCTCAAAGCAGGAACCCCAAGGCTGGAACAGAAGCACAGACCATGGAGGGGTGCCGCTTACTGACTTGCTCCCCATGGCTTTCCAAGTTTGCTTTCTTATACAACCCAGGACCATCTATCCAGGGGTGGCACCGCCCACAGTGGGCTGGGCTCCCTCATATCAATCATTAACCAAGAACATGCTCCCAAGGATGTCCACAGACCAATTTAACAGAGGCAGTTCCCGANCNGATGCCCCCTCTTTCCAGAGGACTCTTGTTTATGTCAAGTTGACAAACACTAACTAGCGCCCTTACTTAATCAGCTTGGGAAGGACTGATGACAAAGTAGTTATCCAGAAAGCATTTGAAAGTGAAAAAATAAATAAAACTAAAAAGATATGCAGTGGGAGTCAATTAGAGCTCTGTATTTGAATTGAGACAAATCAAATTGTCTAAGCAGAGCATGAGGGAAAGCTGACCTAGGTAGTACCTGTGTGGAGAAAGCTGATGGGTACTGCCCGTGTGGAGAAAGCTGACCTAGGTACTGCCCGTGTGGAGAAAGCACTGTAGTTTTAGTTGCTCAGTCACAGTCAACCAAGTCTGAAAATGATAAGGTAGAGAAAGCCATCCAAATGGGGCTAATTGCAAGAATGTTTAGCTTGAAGAGATAACTGAGGGATGATGTAAAAACTCTCATAAGTCGAAGAACTGTTGTGAAGAGGAGTACTGGCTTTGTTCTCTGTTGTTTCAGGGCTAGGGACTTGAGGAGGGCAGTTTTTAGATCACCATCTGAATGGACTGCCTGCCAGTCGGCGCTGTCCATCCAGGAACCCACAAAAATACCTCACTTTAGAAATGATTGAGCACAAGACAGGGGCCATCTGTCAGGCCCACCGAGGCAGAGGCTCCTACACTGGGAAAGAAGGTAGACTAGAATTCCTCGGATGTCCCTGACCATTCTGTTTTTCACCATGGGTGTGTTAGATTTTGTAATTGTATCAATAGACATTTCAGCCAAGTGGTTATCTCCTGTGGTTGGAGAAAAAAGACAGTTCTCTCATTTCTAGTGATCTTTATAAGGTTGTGTGTCACATGGCATGTCTCTTTTACACATGAGATTACTAAGGAACTTGGTAAGAATAAAATCCAGCCTCTGGATTCTTTTGCTTAGCTCTGTATTCTCTCAGCCCTGAGCACCTGCATGTCCTCAGTCAGGTTGTGGAAGAATCCCTACCAGTCCAGTGCCTAGTCTCTCCTTGCTTGTAAGAGAAATGCCAAGTTTTACCTGGGTTCATGGCAACCTGATGAAGATATTGTATTTCTCAAGATTTCATACATATATGAATATGAATATATATTCAATTACATTCAGTCATGCCTAGAGTGATATGAATGAAAGCTGTTTGTCTCTGAGGAACTCTGGGAAAAGACTGCCAAGCTTCTTGGCTCCCTCCTGCTCCTGTCTTCTCCCTCCTTCCCTCCCCTTCCCCGTCTTCCCCTTCCTGAGGATCTAAACAGACACCTGGAATGATGGTGTGGAAACTATGGCTCCAGGATGCTGGAGTCTAGCTGCCTGAAATGTGTACTCATTTATCACCTCTAGAGTAATTTTTTAACAAGTTAAATAAAGGGGAGAGAGAGGGAGAGAGAGAGGGAGAGAGAGAGAGAGAGAGAGAGAGAGAGAGAGAGAGAGAGAGAGAGAGAGAGCGCTTTATCTCATCTAAGCCAATGCTGTTTACTGGTTTTGTAAAGTTGAACTCAGTGTTAATTGACAACTCTTGGTCTTTCTTTCACCCATAAGTACCCGTGATGGTATTTATGGCAAGCTCTAGACTCCAGGACAAACCTCTAGGCCTCCTTGGGAGGGACTTTCTAGATCTGGTTGATTGAGATGGGTCAGGGTTGGGGTTAGGTTGGCACTGTTCTGTGAGCTGGGATCTTAGATTGAATACTAAGGAAAAGGCCAGCTGGGCGGGAGCATTTGTCCCTCTGCTTTCCATAGTGTGACCAGCTGCCTCATCTTCCTGTCCCCAGCCCTTCCTGCTACAGTGGACTGTATCCCCTTCAACTGTAAGCCAAAGGAACCCTTCCTCCCATAAAGGTGTTCTTATCAGGAGTCATATCAATGAGGAAAATGGCCGATACAGTATCCTACTTCTATTTTCTGTAGACGTGACAAGATGCCAGATCTTCTGAAGTTAGAGTTCTCCTTCCTGATGTCTTCCATCACAGAGGAGCATCTGAAAGTCTTCTGTGTGTCTGTTGCCAGCGTTAAAANGATAGTACACTTGCTCTTTTAGTGTACTTGGTGCTATTCAGTAGATAAGACTAATGAGCCTTCCGAAGAGTCCTATTCAGGCATTCAGAGAAGAAGATCCATTTGCAGCTCCTCTCTCTTTCACACAATATGGGCAGTAAGTCCTCTTCTCCATCTCCCTAATTTTACCTCATTTTGAAACCATGCTAGACATTGGTTTATCTTTTTTCCACTCAATGCAACAACAGGCTTTTGGTGACTGCCATTTGTGGAAGTCCAGGACTTCAGAGAACTCAGGAAGATTCTAATTTCTTTCCCATATTTTAAAAATAAGAGAATATAAGTGTGCATACCAGCTCAGTGTGCACATCACACTGAAAATCTAACAGAAGACATCATCCTTGCTAGCAAACACTCCACCCTTGAGCAGCACCCCTGTCCCCAACAGCAGATGTTTTGATTCATAGGTGTGGATTCTAACACTAGTGGTAGCCAGTGGCCCCTCTCAGTGACACCAGGGATCATTTGTTATATTAGTACTGAGTGCCACTCATACAAGCCAGTGGCCCCTCTCAGTGACACCAGGGATCATTTGTTATATTAGTACTGAGTGCTGCTCATACAAGCAGTGGCCCCTCTCAGTGACACCAGGGATCATTTGTTATATTAGTCATACATGTTTTCCGTAACTTTATGAAATTAGGATGGAGACAGAGTATTAGAAAGACAAGTCATGTTTCAGGCTGTGAGTCACCTGGAACAAATGTTCTGATGATCTGACATAGTTGAAGGATTTACAGCACTAGAGAACCTTGATTTAAAACCCACGGTCCCAACAGTATTTCCTTTAAAAATTTGTTTCACTTTGGAGAAAAACAAAGCAAAACACATACTTTAATGATATGTCATATGAGAAAAATATTTTTTGGATATCATTTATAGATAAAAATGTTTATTTCAAAGACAACCCAAGGTTTCCATAAGAAAATCCGCACTGAACTGAGAATGGACTAAGCATGGTTTCCAGCGAGCGTTAGGTGTGGTCCTGCAGACTCTCTCCATCTGATTCACCTCCGATAGCGTTTCCTTTAATACGTCAAAACATATCTCAAGATAATTAAAGACTCGTTGGTAATGAGACATCAAAAGAAATTAACAGAGATTCAGAAAACAAGACTGACTTGACATGTTCAGTGCTTTAACCAGGAGAAGCAACATGGAAACAGAATCTGCCTTCTTTTGTTTCTGCCTCTTTCTGCAAACTTGTCAAAGGGCTGTGACCACAGCTCCCTTAGCTCACTAAGAGGAGTTCTTCCATAAGGAATATAATTGTCCTTTCAAACAGGAAAGAAACCCAAGGGATCCCGACCAGGAGCCAGATGAACACGGTCCCAGACTACTATATTCCCCTGTGAAAACTATTTAAGCTTCCTCCAAAACTGCCTCCCCCTCCAACATGAAGAAGGAATGTAAACTTTAAAATATCTCTAGGCTGTCATGCACTCCCTTCTGCTCTTGTGACGGTCCCTTGAATGTCACACATGGGTGCACCAGGTCTCCATTAATCATTGTCAGTTCATGTCAGCAGACTCAATTATTGAACCTTAAAGGGCAGAGAGGCCAGTTACCTTCATTCCTGTTACCAGAGTTGTAGAGTCTCTTGCACCAAAGCAATAGAAATGAGACCCAACCAAGTACGTGTGGGATCAGGGACAAGGCTTTAGAGGGGGTCCAGTTGGCAGAAGGGAGCAGGCTCTCACAGTTCAGGCTGCTACCCCAACAGAGGGAAATAGAGGCTCCCACTGGTTTTTAATTACCTAATTTATTTTATCTTATGTGTTTGAGTGTTTTTCCTGTGTGTGTATGTGTGTGTGTGTGTGTGTGTGTATGCACAGGTGTGTGTGTGTGTGTGTGTGT
>LZPO01055230.1:108704-120016 GCA_001675575.1 Neotoma lepida
GTTGGCACTGCAGGACACCAGGCAAGGTCCATATGGAGTCAACAGTCAGAGACGCCAGGATGCTACAGGAGCACTTGGTGGCTAACTCAGGAGCCAGGCTGGCAGGGACAGGGAAGNGGCCAGCCAAGGAACAAAGAGGTAGTTCCCTCTTNGCCTGCGTCACCAGCGCTCCTCCTTTGGGCTTTGACATCAGTTGTTGAAGGAGCCTGTGTGTCTACTCTCTGACCCAGGGTGAGTCTCATACACAGTACTTAGAATGTAAGGTGGCTGGTCTGGCCTGCCTGCCTACCAGAGCATGGGGTCCTCAAGGGTTTGTCTTCTTATGTGACTCCATGTGACTTTTTAGNGGCTGCATCTCCTGAGTCGGAAACAGTGTGAGCAGCCCTTAGAGTGCGCTTTGAGAGGAAGGAAAGACAAAGGGCACAGTAGCAGGAAGGTGGAGGGAGGGAGAGAGGCCACAGAGGCTTCTTCTCATTCCATGTTCCCTTCTGGTCTCTGGGCAGGCTTGTCAAGTAGGCATGGCAGATCTGGCCAGCACCATCGACTGACCTTTGTGGGGGCCGTGTGAGGGCACATGGTTTTGGAGCCTGAAATATGAACGTTTGTGGAAAACAGCCATCTTCATTTCTTGCTGTTTCATCTCTCACTGGAATTTTTTTTTTCCTTTCCAGCATTTGCGAAGCAAACAAGCTGAAACCTGAAAGCACAGTTCTCAAAGATGACGCTAAGGTGATGAAATGCAGTTAAAACACTCAGTAGGACTCATTCACAGCTGCAAAGAACAGGCCAGGAGAACAGGTTTTCTAAGGCTTGGGTTTATTCAACAGGCTTTTACTAAAGCAGGATGAACCACTGCAAAAAGAAAAAAAGAAAAACCATACCCCACAGAGGAAACCTAATGGGAGACACAGGAAGGAATAGGGAAAGAAAGGCTTTAAGAAGCCTGCACCCTAGACACAAAGACCTTTGCCTGCTGCATTGGTGCCTGCTGCATTGGTGCCTGCTGCATTGGTGCTCATAGAGTTACTGATGTGAGGTGGGAGTCTGTCGGATGGGAGTTGCGGAGTGAAAGGTGACCTGGACAGTGACTATGGGATTATTAGCGCAGGGGAGGGTGTGGTGGACCTCACACTGAATGTCCTTCTGGCTTATCTGGAGAGCCACTACAGATACAGCCACTACTCTGGNTGAGGTCTGTGCTGGTGGCTTCTGGGNCACAGTTTTGAGCAGGAAGGGTCACAGTACCAGGCNCGTGTCATGGGGGAAAGAGCAAGATGACATACTAAGCTCCAGGGTAGGGACCCCCTTCCGGACTCTACCTTCCCCACCGGCTCTTCTTGTGCACCGTACACACACCNATGCTGGGGCTGGAGAGATGGCTCAGCAGTTAAGAGCACTGTCTTCTCTTCCAGAGGACCAGGGTTTGAGTCCCAGCACACACACGGCAGCTCATAAGCATTTGTAACTCTAGTTACAGGAGATCCAATGCTCCTCCTACCTCTGCCAGCACTGTAGGCATGTGGTGCACCCATACATATAATGTAAAATTAAAGGCTGAAAATAAATAAATAAAACCACACACNTTTCTATTTTTCTTGGATATTTTGGCCTTCGAGGAAGAAAGGGCCATTTAACCTGGCTCAGATGATGAGGTTTATGGTGAAGAANTTGCAAAACACTGAGGATGATGGAAACTTTAAAATCTGTGGACTAGTTAGGCCTCTAAGACTCAAGAATTAGAGCAGGTCAAGAGACCTAAAGCTTCTTTTGCCCTTCCTCAGAGACCTTTCTTCTGTCCTCTAGTTTCCATCACCACACACACACACACACACACTTATGCTATCTTCCGCCTGCTCAGCCTTTCTTGGAGCACCTCCTGACTGGAAGCCTCGCTTTCCTAGAGCAGGTACAGTGTGTCAACCAGGGGTGTTCTGGGCCAAGCATCCTGTGACCAATAGGAATGCCAAATCTTTTGAGAGACCTGGGGCGGCAGGTCTGGATGGACCACATGGAAGGGTTCCACAGTCGGGTGGCAGGTGCCGCCTTCCTGGAAGGGCCTTTTGGTGATGGGAGGGGTGTGGTCTTTGCCTCCAGGAAACCAGAGCTGGCTGAGATCCAGGCTTCTGTGGTCCCTGGAGAGTTACTTGATCTTGCTTACTCTCTGAGGCAAAAAATATCTTTCTTTAGAAAATTATTGGGAGACTTCCTATTTGGAAACTTCTGGTATGTCATAATGAAGTAGAGGAGGGGTCATTTTGCAGTTAAAGAGTTGGTGGTTTTCCCAAGTCTTCCACTCAGGGTTGAGAATATTGATGAAGACTAAGCCTGCACTCATCCCTTATACCTCCTGGGGTGATTAGTTCAGGATCAGCTGGTTTCTGCTTCTCCCTAAGGGCCACAGGGTGAGAGCCGNCTAGCCACTGATATCATCCTTCTTTCTATTAGTAGCCATTGGAACAGTCAGTTACTAGGCTCTGTGCTGCATCCCCCCAAAGACAGACATCCCTGCCCTCAGTGTGATGTCCCATGGCAAGAGGTAACAGATGAACATGACAGACACAGGGGTTACAGTCTTGTTAGGTGGGGTAAAAACCACAGCCAAACAGGGGTGGAGGATTTGGGTGACAGAAAGGGGAGAACAAAAACCCTGTCTTGTGGGGGAAGAAGAGTGTTGTCAGGACAGTGGAGGCAAACCTTGACGTTGGGGAGGAAAGTTTGGACAATTTTGTAATACTCTTCGGGCTGAGACACTGATGGCACCTTGCATTCTTGCAAAGCCACAACTGAAAACTTTGGGAGTAGACANTGGAAAAGCAAGAACATGGTGAAGCAGGAGCATTCTGTTGTGCACCAAGAGCAGCCCAGTGTGACTATTCTGGAAGCAGTGGCAGTGAGAGGCCCTGAGACAGGACAACAGGCACAATGTGAGGAACTGTAGTGGGTCACAGGCGTGTTAGTGGATATGGGGTCATAGGAGTGTCAGTGGANGATGCTCTCAAGTTCTGTAATTTTTGAAAATCTGAAAATAAAGTTGCAAAAGCCTTCATTATAGTAATGATGCTATGACTAGGAGANCTAAAGGGGAGGCTACAAGGACACAGAGGTGGGGAAGGCCTTGCCAAGAAGAGAGAGGCAGCCACAAGCCAAGGAATAGCAGGGGCCACCAGCAGCTGGAAGTGCTAACTAAGGATGGGATGGGTCCCCAGAGGCTGCAGAGTGAACACAGTGTTGTCTACACNTTAGTTGTGGATTTCTGGTCTGCAGAACTGGGGGGATGAGTTTCTAATAGTTCATTCCAGGAGTTCTTGGAGAGGACTGCAGCAAGTGACCTCTGTTGGCATAGTGAAGGAATACATGTGATGTGGAGAGGCAAGCCAGGGGGAAGATGTCAATATGTCTGCCCTAGAGACATTCTGAGAAACTGTGAGAAAAGTGTGAGAAGACAGGGTGCTCACCAGTTCCATCTTCCCTGGGGAAGGCTGCTCTTGTGGGGTCAGCAGCCAGGACCCCTGTCTGGAGAGCTTGCTGCTCAGATCTACAGGGAAGCTCTGGGGTGGGTCAAGGGGCTCTGGACTGGGTGGGGAGCATCTCATCTGCTTTCCTGACTGTTGGCTTCATTTTAATCAGCTGAAAACCCTACAGACACAGGTCTGAGAAGAAAAATGAAGACAGATAGTCTCATTTTGACACCCCATTGCTATGGGATGTCTTCCTGTATGCTCTGAGTATGTGTGGCTCCCATTGGATAATAAATAAAACTGCATTGGCCTATGGCAGGGCAGGATGGAGCCAGGTGGGAAAATCCAAAAGAGATAGTGAGAGAAGAAAGGCTGAGTCAAGGGGAGACGCCATCCGCTGCCGAAGGAGCAGCAAGATGCTAGCAGACCGATAACGCCACNGCCACATGACAACATACAGATTAATAGAACGGGTTAATTTAAGATGAAAGAGCTAGCTAGCAAGAAGCTAAAGCCATAGGCCATACAATTTGTAATTAATATAAACCTCTGAGTGATTATTTTATAAGCGGCTGCAAGACCGCGGGTGGGAGAGATTCATCTGGACTGCTGGGCAAGGCAGGGCTGGAGAAACTTCCATCTACACCTCATGAAATGTCTAGACTGCTAGACTTGGGAACTCTAAGCCTTGGTCAGCTCACATNTAAGCGCCTGGCAAGAGTGTGAAAGTGAACCCCTTTCTGCACAATATTCCTATTACGTTGCATTAAATCAGTCATGTCCTTATAGAATGTGCTAGAAATGCTGTCAGAATCCATGTGTAGAGGCTGGATCTCCTCCCCATAGGCTGTGGACCTCTAACAAGGGTAAGAAAACAGCAGGTGCATAGCAATGCTGTGCCTCCTCCCCTTCTCGATCCTTCCCTATCCTCCTCCTCTGTCTCCATCATGGTCATTGCCAAGATTGCTCCACAGCCTGAGTTTTTCTATCTGTTCTTTATTGCTCACGGCCAGTGATGTGCCTTTCTTGTCTCTTCTGGTCTCTGGGAGGAAGCCTGCAGCACTTTCTGGCAAGGCTGGATAAAGAGATCTCGGTGACTGTATATCTTCCAAAACTCTCATCATCAGACTTGGCCTCTTAATCCCGCTTCCAAAACAGGTTAACAGAAGCCTCTGTCCCCATTCCCAGTGAGGACTCACAGGTACCGTCTAGCACAGAAGAAATGTACATTCTGCAATCAATGTTAAAAATGCATCTGTCCCTTTTGACACTTAGTTTTTCCTCTTGGAGAAAGGTCTGGAAATGGCATGTTCAAGGCCTCCTGAGAGTGAGCCTGGCTGCAGCCTCTCTTTTCTTTCTCTAGCTGATTGCTTCTCTTATGGGTTGAAAGAACATCCAGAGGACCGAGGTGATTTATTTTCTATCCACCTTTGGCTTGAATCCCTCTGGCATCCCCAGTCTGCACTAATGTTATTTTAGCTGGAAGAAGCCATCCAATCATTTAATGATAATAGCTCTCGTCTATTGCTCTCCACATGCCAGGCTCTGTGCTGTGCTTAGCACCCTCCTCTGCACCTTAATCTACATGGTGACTTTAGGCAGTCATTGTTTTAGCATCCCCAAGTTACAGACAAGGAAACAGATGAAAGAGGCAGCTAATAGAGCTATTTGTGTGGAGCTAGGGTCTGAGTCTGGGTCTGTCTGACTTCAGAACAGTCACCAGTATTCTGAACTCAACATTCAGGGCGGCAGCTCTAGATCAGAAGAAAACTCGGGTTTTGCTCTTTTAAACAGAATTAAATGGAGAAGTTGAAAAGGAAGGCACATTTGAGAGCATCCGTAGAGATTGGTTGTTTAGGACATCAGGTTGGCTAAGTTGGTACACATAAGCAATAGATGCTGGCCAGCCACCAAGTGTGCTTCTTTTGTTCAGAAAAGCAGAGTTGCCTTTGAAGGGAGATTTGTTGCAAGGGTGTTAGAAGAAGAGAGCAAATACTTTGGGCCATGAGGATGGAGAGAGAGTGAGCCTTAGCAGGACAACCTATCTGGGGCAGAATCAAGGATTTCATGGCCCTCAGCTGGGAGCACTACATTGTGGTGTCCTTGGCCCTCAGCTGGGAGCACTACATTGTGGTATCCTTGAGGGTATAGAGAGGAGGACATGGTATTGACCCGAGTGCCCAAGGCTTGACTTGTGACTGAGAATGATGTGAAGCACTAGTACCCTAGAACAGTCTAGTCAGATGAGAGGTGGNGCCTGGTGTGAGAATCCCGCCGGCCTAGCCCTGTTGAAGTGTGGCTTGGCTTCCTCCTGCTCCTGGCTGTCTGGCTTTTATCACAGGAACAGCAGAGAAAAATACACTGGGAAGATGGATAACATTGAAGTGATTCTGAGGAGTTTTGTGGCCACATGGACCTGTTTCAAGAATTATTTTTAACTGTAGACATTTGGTCCCAATGGGAATAAAACTTAAAAGAACATTTATAATTAGGTCACATTTGGAGAAACCTATTACATTTTGCAGGATGTCCCAGGAGTTGTATATCTTAAGTGATTTTAAGATTTAGATTCCATTATGGTGCATTATTTCATTTTTCTATGACTAATTGGAAGTAAACAAGAGAAATTATGGCAGCAATATAAGATCAAAGGCATGCCAGGAAGAGGCCTCAGAAAGAGCAATGTCAGAAACTGGTCTGTACAGTTCTGCTCTTTTTCCTTGGTTGCCTTCTAAACAGTGATCCTGGAAGAGGCCGAATCCTTCCCGCCTCAGATTGAACGCCCCGCTGAAGCCAACCCTTTCACTCTGGGAGCATAGCTGCCCGGAGAAGGCGGATTGTCTTTGAGAGCAAATAAACAGCAGCGGTAGTCACGGCAGTGCGCCTCGGGTCTCAGCGCAGGTGTCAGAGCCAAGGCCCACCGGGAACCGGGTGGAGGACCCCTGGGAGTGAAGCGGGCAGGAAAAGAGGAGCAAAGCTGGAGGCANGGGAAGATGCAGAAGCCACACCGCTCTTGTGTGAACAAGACCCCAGGAGAGCTTTGTGTGATGGAGGCTGACAGGGGTGCAGGGCCTTTCCTCTGAGCTCCACAAGCACTTGAACAAATGGAGAGTGTGAACCAAACTGAAGATTTTACAAAAGAACACTAACATTTATCTGTGTATGAACAAATTAAAATGGGTCAGAAACATAGACCAGGCTAACTTCCAACTTAAAGAGACTCACCTGCCTCTGCCTCCCGAGGGCAGGGATTGAAGGCGTGCACCACAACGCCCAGCCTGAGATTTTCTTGTTTTTCTTTCAAAAAANTGTTTTCAGATTTGTTTACTTTTATGTGTATTTTTCGTGCATGTATGTGTGTGCCCTGTCATGCCTGGTGTGCCTGGTGTCCAAGGAGGTCAGAAGATGGAGTCAGATCTTCCAGAACCGGAGCTGAGATGACTGTGAGCCACCATGTGGCTACTGGGAACCAAACACTGGCCCTCTGCAAGAACAAGCATTCTTAATCACTGAGCTATCTCTCCAGTTACCTAAGGATTATTTTAAAAGTGTAAGTATGAGTGTGTGTGTGTGTGTGTGTGTCTGTGTGTGAGAGTGAGTGTGTGCAGGTACTTGAAGAGTACTGCATCCCCTGGAGCTGAAGTTATGGGCAGTTATGAGCTGCCTGATAGGCTGTGAGTGCTGAGGACCAACATGAGTCATTTGGAAGCGGGTATTCTGTGCTCTTCACCACTGAGCCAGCCCTCCATCCATGCATCATCTATCATTAAGTGTCAAAGTTAATTAAAAAAAGGAAAAAGAAAAACACATTCTTTAGCATGTATCTACAGTTAATTCATGGTGAGCCCTGGATGAAAAGGACCACTCACCTGGGAATGCCTTTGATACATAAAAGATTTTGCTGAGAGACAAATGGCGACACGGCATCCTGTTCCTGAGCATGGAGAAAGTGGTGAAGAGCTGGCCCTGGTGGCCTCCTGTTTGAAGGCTATTGTAGCCATTCATGATAAGGTCATGTTGGTAGACAGTTCACCCTAAATGTCNTCTTCCTGNAGCAGACTGGTTCTCAACCTATGGGGCCTGACCCTTTTGGGGTCAAATGACCCTTTTACAAGGGGTTGCCTAAGACCCTCAGAAAACATAGCTATTTATATTACGATTCATAGCAGTAACAAAATTACAGTTATGAAGTAGCAATGAAAACAATTCTATGTTTGAGGGTCACCATGACATGAAGAACTATGTTAAAGGGCCACAGGATTAGGAAGGTTGAGAACCACTGCTGTAGCATATCAAGTCTGCTGCTTCTTGCCTTGCCTAGCATTCTACTTAGTCTTTCTCTCAGAAATCAGGATGTGTGCTTTGCTATAATGAAGCACCAGTGTGGGAAGACCGGCAGGAACAGTATCAGTGGGGAAAGTGAAGGACCAGTGAAGCTATCCCCTCTTCTAGATCCAGTCATTGCACTGACAGAGTCTAGTCTGTCCCAGCTGGTCACTTGCTGTGTCATTCTAAAAAGGGACCTTCCTTCTTCAATTAAGAGCATTGNCTGCTCATCCAGAGGACCCAGGTTTGATTCCCAGCATCCACAGTGGCTTGAAACCATCTGTTATTCCAATTCCAGGGGATCTAATGCCTTCTTCTGGCCTCCCAGAACACCAGGGACTCGAGTGACACATAGACATACCTCTAGGCAAAACACTTATACACATAAAATAAAATAATGTTTTTTAAAGATGAAGACTGGTTAATTGGATTAAAAAACAAGAACTAACAATTTTTATCTGCAAGAAGCATACCTTTCCAGAATCTACACACACAGACCAAAGTGAAAGGATGGAAAATGAAACCAAGCAAGCAGAATCAGAAAGGAGCTGGAGAAGGGAATCCTTGTNCCTGATAAAGAAGACTTCATGTCAGAGTTAGTTACAGGAGATAAAGGGTGTCACTACTTACTACTAAAGGGGACAGTGCATCAAGAGGATGTAACTACAAATAAATATGTGCATCCGATTTCAGAAAATACACACTCTGGTTATAAAGAGACAGGTAGATCTGAACATTGTAATAGTGGAACAATCTGGAAAAAAAAAATTCTGGCCCAGCATGGTGGCACATGTCTTTAATTCTAACATTTGGAAGGCTAAGACAGGTCTGGACTACATAACAAGTTATAGGCCAGCCTGGACTATATAGTGAGACTCTATCTTTAAAAAATTCAAGCTGGCATCTGTAGCTGAAGTAGTATCAACCGTAAGAATTCAATGAAGCTGTTTTCAGACATGCAGGAGCTCAATTTTGTTTATCCTGAGCACTTTTTTTTTAACATTTAATTTTTTATTTTTATTTGAGACAGGGTCTCACTATGTAGCTCTGGCTGTCCTGGAGCTCAGAGCAGGCTGGCCTCAAACTCACAGAAATTTTCCTGCCTCTGNGTCTGGAGTGCTGGGATAAAAGACGTGTGCCACTATGTCTGAGTTCTGAGAACTTTTCTTAAGAAGCTAGAAGAAGCTTCTTACCAAAATGAATAAACGAATCAAGAAGACATGGGATCCAGACAATAAATTCAACATGAGTTAGAGTGAGTGCAGGACATTCTACAATGATAATAAAAACACTTTAAAGGTGGTGGTGTGGTGGGTAAGGGCACTTGCTGCCAAGCCTGGCAATCTGAGTTCAATCCCCAGGATCCACGTGGTGAAAAGAGAACCCACTTCCGGGAACAAGTTGCTCTCTAGTGTTCATGTGCACACCATGACATGTGCACACCCACACCATGACACGTGCACACCATGACACATGCACATCCACACACAGAAAGAAATAAAAAGCTTTTTTAAAAAATGAAAACATTTTAAGATGGTAACTATGCAGCAGGCTTAGAAGGAAGGGAGCTAGGACATAGTTGAAAGTGTGAGGTATTAAAACAGCATTAACTGTAGGGAGAGAAATAGAATCACCAGGTTACTGACACACGTGACATACGTGGCATCTGGGGGATTCGTTGTTAAGTATCCTTGAAATTGTCAAATGAAAAGCAAGGTAGTTATTTTTCTTTTCTTTTTGAGATTATAATAATTATATCATGTCTCCTGTCCCTTTTCTCCCTCTAAATCCCCCCAGTTACTCCTCTTGCTCTCTTTCACACTTCTGGCCTCTTTTCTCATTAATTGTTGCATAAATACACCCTCCTCAGTCTGTGGAACATTACTTGCACATATGTTTCCAGGGCTGACCAGTTTGGTGTTGGATAACCAACTGTGTGCTCTTCTCTGGGGAAGACTGTCTCCCAACTCTCTGCACTCCTCAGTCGCCTGTAGTTCTTTGTGTGGGGCTGAGGCCTCATGGGCTCCCCCCATCCACTTTGGCATGTCTGTTGCTATTGTCCTTGTTTAGCTTACATTTGGGTGGTCATGTTGATGAGACTTCACAAGTGTAGCCTCTGACATTCCTAGGAGCCACAATCTCACAGCTCCCCTCTGCTCCTCTGGCTTTTACAGTCTTTCCGTCCCCTCTTCTACAGTGCTCCCTGAGCCTGAGGTTCAGAAGTGTATTGTAGATGTGGCAGTCCCCTCTTCTACATGCTCCCTGAGCCTGAGGTTCAGAAGTGTATTGTAGATGTGGCAGTCCCCTCTTCTACATGCTCCCTGAGCCTGAGGTTCAGAAGTGTATTGTAGATGTAGCAGTTAGGACTGCACTTTGATTGGCTGTCATTTTCAATAACGTCTCCATCTGTTGCAAAGAGAAGTTTCCTTGATGAGGAGATCAAGACAATTAACTTTAGGAAAAACAAAAAAAATTTTTTAAAAAGATTTATTTATTATGTATACAGTGTTCTGCCTGCATGTATGCATGCAAGCCAGAAGAGGGCACCAGATATCATTACAGATGGTTGTGAGCCACCATGTGGTTGCTGGGAATTGAACTCAAGACCTCTGGAAGTACAGTCAGAGCTCTTAACCACTGAGCCATCTCTCCAGCCCGAAAAACAAAAAAATTTTTAAGACAGAATTTTATTAATGCTATTCTGTGTCTCAACTGTAACCATAGAATGTCAAAATGTCCAAAATATTGACTATAATCTAACAAAAATTATTACGTAACAATTTGAGAGAAATGAAGATAGAAAGTGACTATTTCTGTGTGTGCACAAGGAGAAGAAGATAAGAATTAAATGCTTCTTTCTCTTTTGTAGAAGAGATTCAGTAGATAATGTTTAGATTGAAAATCAAGAAGTGAGAATGGGAGTGAGGTGGGAGCAGGGATGGATTTTTAAATTAGAATCAGGCTTTGCCTTTTATTTTTTAAGAAACCAGGCTCCTGGGGTGATTTCAATGTTTTGATGGTAGCAGCAATACGCACGTCATGCGCTGTGCACACACAGGCTCCTGCATCTGTGTGCAGATGTCGTAGAAGGATGTGTTTCCAGAGACCAAAGGGCAGATGCACTTGTAGTTTTGATAAATGCTGCTAAGTGGTCCCCATAGAGATTGTGTCATCTTATTCTCACACCACAATTGTGTGACAGTCACTTTCACACAGCCCAGCAGAAGAATGTGGCCGAGCTCTCCAGTCTCTGTTGGTCTGATGGGTAAAATGACATTGTTCTGTCTCATTGTGACAGCAGCTAGGGGCCTCTCCCGCGNTGGTAGGCTATTTACACTTCTTGTTTTCTTCTTTGACCTTTTGCCCACATTCTTATTTTCTTGTTGGTTTCTAGGAGCTGTTTATGTTTTAGGAGAGGAATACTTCACGACACATCTGCTTTCTGGTTGTCATTTACGTTTGCTGTACTGTCTGGTGTTTTTAATTTATGTAGTGATACTTAGATTTTCTTTCTTTCTTTCTTTTTAG
>LZPO01055230.1:148747-161973 GCA_001675575.1 Neotoma lepida
AGAGAGAGAGAGAGAGAGAGAGAGAGAGAGAGAGAGAGAGAGAGAGTGGAGGATAGAGGTCAATATTGGGTATCTTGGGTCAGCTAGATGGCTCAATAGGTAAAGACGTCTACCACCAAGCCTGAAGCCTGAGTCCAATCTCTAGGACCCACACTGTGGAAGGAAAGAACTGATTTTTTTCAAGTTGTTCTCTGACCTCTAGGTGTGCACCCCCTAACACTCCCCATGTGTGCGNGCACACACAAATTTTCAAAATATTGAGCATCTTCTAACATTCTNCATCTTCTTGTTGGAGATAAGATCTGTCACCGAGCCTGGAGTTCACTGATTGGCTAGACTGGNGCCAGAGAATGGGAGGGATTCTTTTCTCTGTCTCTGTCTCTATCTCTCTCTTAAAACAAGGTTTCTGTAGGTAGCCTTGTCTGTCCTGAACTTTCTGAGATCTGCCAGTCTCTGCTGGTTTTAAAGCTGTGTGCTACTCGCCCCACAGAAGGGATTCTTTTGTCTAGGAAGACAGGTGTAGACTAGACCAGGACATGAAGCTTTTTACATTGGTGGCAGGATCTGAACTCATGTCCTTATGCTTGTTCGGCAAGTTCCTTTTTGACTGAACCACTTTCCTGGCTCCTGTGGCTTCCTATTTAGCCTAGGTGCTCTGTGGATGGCACCTGTCACTCAGGTTTAAGCTCTTTTGTCAAGNAGATCCTGCAGGGAGGACTGGAAAGCGCAAGCCCCACAGATGACTCATTCAGAGCTAACTTTTGGTAAGAGCTTGGCTCATCTGTATGCAATGCTTCATCGTCAGGGTGCCAGGTCTATGTCTGTGATGACACCATGGTCCTAGAGCACAGGGACTGCCTGCTCAGCACCTTTATTCTCTCACTCACCACACCTAGTCCTTGACTTACTCGGTAAATGAGGGAGCGGATAGTTGTGTAGCTCTCCAGCCCTGGGTTTAGATCATCTCTGGCCCAAGAAACTTTCTATGATGGTGTTCTGTGGTACTCTAGAGCTGTCCCGTACTGCAGCCATGTGGCTTCTGAGCACCTGAAAAATAAATGTGGCTTGTGCAATTGGGGCACATTTTATCAATTTACTAAATGGTCAATTGTGACTAGTGGTTACCCTGGTGAGTGATAGAGATTTAGATTATTTGCTATCTTAGTTAGGATTCTATTATTGTCATAAAATACCATGATCAAAAGCAGCTTACAGAGGAGAGTGTTTATTTCAGCTTATAACTCTCAGGTCACACTCCATCAGTGAGATAACTCTCAGGTCACACTCCATCAGTGAGGGAAGCCAGGGCAGGAGCCAAGGCAGAAACCTGGAGGCAGGAACTGAAGCAGAGGCCACGGAGGAACCTGTTTACTACCTTGCTCCCCACTTCTTACTCAGCCTGTTTTCTTTAGCACCCAGGACCACCTGCCTAGGAGTGGCACACACCCAACAGTGGGCTGTGCCCTTTACGTCCGTCACTAATTAAGAAATACCCCACAGGCTTGCCTATAGGTCAGTCTTATGGGGGACATTTTCACTATTGAAGGTTTCAATTCTCAGATAACTCTAGCTTGTGTCAAGTTGACAAAACCAACCATGACTTTAGCGAGTGGCTATTTGTTTAGTTTTGAGAGACAAAGTCTCATGTATCTCAGCATGGCCTCAAATCCACTGTATAGTTGAGGGTGACTGTGAACTTCTACACTTGGTCTTTAGAGATGTGAGTCATGACACCTGGTAGCAAGGATTGAACCCAGGGCATCGCACAGGCTAGGCAGGACTCTGGCAGTGGAGCTATCCTGAAACCACAGATTGCTGACCTTAGGGTTTGATTTTCTAAACCGCTAAGCTTTTTTTTTTTTCAAGCTTCCTAAACTAATTCTTCATTTCACAAGGCCCAGAAACTCTCAGCAGGTTTTGGAGGCAGAGAAAAAACACATTAGCACTTTCCATGCTCACCCCAGGCAAACAGAGGCCAAAAGGAAAGAGAGTGAATAGATGTTGGTTGGTTCCACCTGCTTTTTTCTGAGAAAGCCTTGAGACCCCTGGGAGTGAAAATAGTCAGCCTCTTGATTTATGAGTCACCCAAGAGCCACCCCTACAACTGTTCCAGGCCCCCGCCAGCAGGCACTCACACAGTCAGGCTGAGGGGCTGAGTCATCAGCACCATTTCTTGGAACAGGTGTTCTTTGGCAAAACTCTGGGGAGGGTGCTCCACCCAACCCACCTTCTGTGCAGGGAGACAAGGCAGCCTAGTGTCCGGGAAGAGGTCCATTCCTGTTCAGGAATGTGTGAGGCAGGGAGTCATCAGGGCCCTAGATCCAGGCACACTGTAAGGANTTAGACCCAGGGGTAGTTCTGTGTACTACTTGCACAGCTGGAGATCACTTCCCCTGGCTGTGTGTCAGGAGCCAAGCAGCCTTCCAAACAGGCAAGCTTTCTCCAGCAGTTGGCCCTGCTGGTTACACCCATCATTGCCACTGGCAGAAAGCAACTACTAGGACTTGACAGTCACAGGTAGAAAGACACTAGAGAGGATGTACTTGTGTGTATCTACATGCTTGCCTGCGTCGGGTCCCACAGATGCCACTGTGCTCTATCGCATGGTACAGGCAGACTGCACACCGAGAGTCAGCAGTGTTTGCAGCAGCCTGCAGAATGAAAGTTGTTCCTCTTTGCTTTCTGAGTTAGAAAATGCATAAAGAGCAAACCCTTGAAGCGCCCACAAAGCCTGAGTTCCCTCAGCTGACAGCACCCTCTGCTCTCATTCCTCAGAGCAGCAGACCGAAGACGCCTCTCTCTAGCTCNACCCAGTCCTGTGGTACACTGTCTCCTCTGGCCTGGCTCAGAAGACAGCAAGGCTGCAGCACTGGGGCCCTGGTGTAGAACTCTGGAGGTTACTGAGGCCCAGGGCAGTATCTGGGTGAGGCATCATCTGGAACTCTGAGCTGTTTTAACACATCCAACACACCCCACAGGCCCGGCAGGCAGGGTGGGCGAAGCTCATACTGTACATGACGTGTGGGAGAAGCTTTGATAACCAGTTGGACAAACAGTGCTTCATCTAGGGCTCTGGGAAGTGTAGAGGGCTCTTGTTACTCACACGGGCACACCTCACTCTGCCTTTGCTCTGGTTCTTTTCCCAACCACGTCCTAAAAGCTTTGAGGCAGGGGCAAGCCTGGGTTTGAAGAACAACTGGTGCCCAGGAACCCGATCCTTGCACGAATAATGCACAAATAGCAGCTGAGGATGGAGCTCCATTGCTAGAGTGCTTGCCTGGCGTGCTCCAAGCCTGGATTCATACCCAGCACCACGTGGGTGCAGTGATGCAGATATGCAATCCAAGTGCTCTACAGGTGGAGACAGGAGGATCAGAAGTTAAAGGTCGTTGACTATAAGGCCAGTCTGGGCCATATGAGGTCACTGGACCCTGTCTTAAATAGAAAGAACAGATAGTGTCAAAGTCTAGTATCACTTGTCATCCCAGGTTCTGCTTTTGAAATCTGCTGTTTCCAAAGTCTGTGGTCGCCATCATTGGATTTTACCTCAGAGCTCTTGACCTGTCAGATGGTGGGGCTATTTCTGTGTTCTGTGTGACCAGAGGGCTGATGTGAGCAGATCTCTTGGGCTATCTGGAAGATTCCTTTCAGGTTTCTTGGAGAAAGGTGCTCTCCCTGCTCATGGAGTGTGGCTCTGTGTGTATCTTCAGCTGCTGGAGATTAATTCCTGCAGAAATTGTTTCCTAAATAAAGAACACATATAAAAGCCATCTCTGTGCAGTGTGGTCACCGAATTGTGGCTTTTGATGCTTACAAAAGGATTAGCTGGGTGGTGGTGGCACACGCCTTTAATCCCAGCACTCGGAAGGCAGAGGCAAACCCGTCCACTGCAAGTGCCCCAAGATGATAGCTCATGGTGACAAAGAGGGAGTCAGCCAGAAGAGACTAGATTGCTGTGGAAATATGAGCTCGACCTTTGACTTGATATGGATTCAGAATTCCTTTGGTTCATATTCGCTCTCCTCCTCGAAGCATGACATAGCCCAGGTTTTACTGTTCATCAAGCAGACTGTCAACACATGCCCACTTTCATTCTAGACTACTTTGCCTGTTCTTTCCCACTAGACTGCCCAAGTTGGGTTTTCCACTGGACCTCAGCTGATTGGTTGACTCTGATCACAGAAGACCTGAAAGACACTCTCACAGCCAAAAGACAAGTCAAGCCATTCCAGGTCCGTTTTCACTTTTCTAGGCTCTGGAAGGTGCTATGTGACCAAAGATGCTGAGACCTCTTAGAAAGAGGTTAACTAGGAGCAAATCTCTCTCACCTCCATTCCCTGGTGATGTCTGGTGATGCCTGGAGATACACTCTGGGGTACCAGTGAGAATGGGGTGGGATGCTGGCACCCTTATGGTTTGTAAGCTTTGGTAACATGGCCTTCTGTGGCCTGTTGAGAGATGTCCTGAGCCTTTTGCTGTGGAGGAGTGCACACCAGGAGATGAGTGGAACTTTTGCATTTCTGAGTCAGATGATTCTCTGGAGATGCAGAGGCCAAAACAGGGCCCCTCAAAGCAGGATCTGATAAAAGGACATGTTAGTGTTTGTCACAAGGCTTTTTGCAGAAGGTTGCTTTTCTTTTTTATTGTTTCGCTGGAGGCCATCCGGTTCTCTTTAAGAAATAGTTGCCAGCTAAGACTCTGACTGTCACCTCAATATCCTCAATATCAGGCCGGTTCTGTGATGGTAATCTGCTTGTCTGGAGATGTGGTGGTTTTAAACTAGTCTCCGAGGTGGTGATGGTCCATGTGCCCCACTAACCCAACACTAGCCAACACCATTTGGTAAAATTCTCTCAAGATTTCACATATCTTGAACCCACATACAATGTTGTTTATAATGTCCTTGATTTCCCTTCTAAAGTCTAAGCCAAATACATNGCAGTCAGTGAACAACCTAATTTGAATTTTTAATGGCTTAAATTATACTCAAATATACATTTGTAATAAAATGTATGTGTTGTTTCTATATAAAAATGTATAGTTAAAATATAGTGTCACTTATTCAAATTAGCAATTAGAAACAAAATCATTTCTCATAAAGATAACTTGGTAAGAGACTGGTTCAAAAGCCCCAACATTTTCAATAATATCCTTCAAAATATATGGTAGTCCCGTGCAGAGGCAGTAGGTTAGCTTAAAAAGCTGCAAGGTTCACTTCAATATGTGAGAAGGATAAACAACACCTCTTGAAGCCCAAAATCACCTTTAAAAAGTTGAGAAATGCCACAGATATTGAATACATCCCCAAGAGTAGTAGGCTTACCACCTGGGCACGTGTTAGGAGGATACACGGAGCACCGTGTCAGACATACGGACAGATAAGGGGAGAGGACAATTCATCAGGGTCCTCTCAGAGTTCAAGAGTAGTGGTCAATGCGTGACCAGCAGCCACCATGCAGCATCCTTTGAACAGCTTTTACACACCTGCGACCTGACAGAAGGGGCAGCTGGATCTCTTAGGGGTATTTGCAGCCTAGGGACATCTGCTGTTCTCCCAGGTGAAAGGCAGGGTGGCCAACCATTCGATTGTAATCTTTTTCACAACACAATCTCTACCGCACAGATGCAGTTTATGATAGAGAGGGCAGGGGGCAAGGGGCAGGGACTGACAGACAAGGCAGAGAGCAAGGGAGAGAGGGCAGAGGGCAGAGAGCAGAGGGCAGAGGGCAGAGGGCAAGGGCAAGGGACTCTAGCTCTGGAAAGCAGCATGTTCTAGGGACAATGAGCAAGAATAGTTATAATTTTTTAAGTCTGAATCGCTCAGCTCTGGAAGGTTCTGTCAGGGCAGGAAGCTAAGGAAAGATGAAAGGAGGAATTGTTTTTGCTCTCTGGTCCTGACAACAGATTGATTATCAATGATAACACACACACACACACACACACACACACACACACACACACACAGAGTCATCCCAGGGGCTGGAGGTGTTCCTGTGAGGTCACTCATTTCCAGTTTGAGGTTAACCAGTCTAAGCTGTTGCTGGAATTTTTCACTGAATTTTTGCACTGGGCTTTGATCACATGGTCAGGCAAGATCCTGGGAGGACTTTGTTACTTTTGGATACTGCTCCTTCTACAGCAGCCCTTGTGCCTGTCGTCACTGTGCAGCAGTTCCTCTGTGCCTGGAGACCTCCACATCCCTCTGGCCTGATTTTGTCCTGGTTTCTGGTCAGAGCCCACAGAAGTCTCCATCTTCATCTCTCTGAAAGATTTTGACAAAACCACCAACGAAAGTGCAATACAGGCTCAGATTTCTGTGTTTCTGTGCTGTTTTCAGAACAGTTACAACTTTCCTCAAAAATGTGTCTGTGGGCTGGGGAGGTGGCTCTGAGGTAGAGCACGTGTGTGAGACCCAGGGTGCTCGTCTCCCAGCATCATATATACACAGACACAGGAGCACATGCCACACACACACACACACACACACACACACACACATACATACATATGTACACACACATACATACATACACATGCACACACACACATACATACATACACATGCACACACATACATACATACACATGTACACACACACACATACATACATACATACACATGTACACACACATACACATGTACACATGTACACACATACATACATATATACACATGTACACACACATACATACATACATACATACACATGCACACACACACATACATACATACACATGCACACACACACACACATACAAGGGCATGTATACACAAAAAGAAAGTGAGTAGGCAAGCCTCCTGACTTTTGATTTCAATGGTCACATCAACTTTAACATGAGAAAATCAGCTGTCTGAGGTTCTGGATGTTTTCAGGCTGNGGCTGCGATTGCCCAGAAAGATAAACACAGACACAGAAGAAGGTGTGCGCATAGGCTTGCTACCCAACTCATGGGATTCCCATCCTCCTTTCTTTGTGGGGGACACCATATCACAAAGGAGGGTGATGGAGTTGGAGACACCTTTCCTGGACAGAGCAGGCCTGCTGGGGGAGCTCACCACTGCCCAGACTGCCCAGTCGGGCAGTACGCGCTTGCTGTGTCTTGAGCTGACCTGGATAAGATGAAAGGCAGAGAGGGCTCTGCTGTTTCCATGGGGAGTTCTGAACAGAGCTGCAGAGTCGCAGAGAGCTTGAGTGGACACTGGAGACCTTCTGAGGCCCTCTCCTGCTTAGCCTTAGAACATGGCGGGCCCTGGAAGTGAGGCTGTGCCCTTTGGGCCTAGTGGTCACCTTTGAACTTTGAGATGAATTTCTGAAATGTGAAATAGATATGCCAAATATCTAACAACTGCTTAGGGAGGGCTCCTGAGGCTTGCTAGCCAGCCAGTCTAGCTGACCGGGTAAGTGCCATGTTCAGTTTTGAGAAACTCTGTCTCAAAACATAAGACAATGTAAATAAATACTCCTTCACTGAGGGCATGAGTCTCAAAGAAATAGAGTGAGGTGAGCAAATCCTCCCGATGTGTCTGACAAAAACTAATGACATCATATCAAACAAAACTCCTAAAAATTGACAGTGGACTCTCGCAACCAAACTGGACTCCAGCTCATCACTGGCTCTAGCCCAGACCAACATGATTGAAACTGACCCAAGACAGAAGATTGGCTCTGGAGCCAGACAAGCCTGAACAGGATGCCTAACACATTGCAATTCCCCCTTCTAGGTCTCCTAGACTCAAAACCCATTTGTACATGGGCGCCAGTCCAGGCTCCATCCATGAGGACAAATGGCTTCTGCTTGGTTCAGTGCAGGAGGGGGAGGTGAGACTCCACATGTATCTTTGTGAAGCATTTTCTGTGTATCCGAGTCTGTCCTGAATGCTGAGAGGGACTCAGGAGGATTGTGACCTGCTCACAGAGGCCTCCAGACCAAGCACGTGGACACCTAATGGTCCACTAACTGAAGAAGAGAGCCATGTGAAGCAATGCTCTGGATAGTTGATCCATCAAGGAGCTGAGAAAGAGCCAAGGGAGAAATGATGAAATCAGACTCAAAGCACTGGATGTGTGTCATGTATTTAACAGGCAGCTCTGCATCTTCTCACAGAAGGGCACACCAGTAGGATTTTTCCTACTGGTGTGTCCTTTCTACCCTACGAGTTTGCTCCAAGTACAGATGTACAGAAAAAAACCTAGATGCTAGATGAAATATAACTACAATTACCTGTAAAATGGACGGCAAAAGGCGAGGGTCTCTTTGTGGTTAAGTCTGCTTGACAGGGCCTAGCTGGCTGTCCTTGGTTCCTGAAAGTGGTATATATTCCTCATGTCTATCTAACTTGAGTGCTGGCCCCTGCACCCCAATTATAGAATCTAGGGGTAAGAGGTGGAGATGGGGGTGGGACAGTAGGAGTACTTACCCAGGGAGGAAGGATACAGGACAAGGGGCATTTTTGACAGCAGCCTCTGCACCTTTGTTGATGTGCTTGTCATGCTAGCCCCCCCGCCCCCCCACAAGGATGAGCTGGAACAAGCTCTGATAGACAGACACACCAGACAAAGTGGCATGGTCCTCTCTCTCATTTATGAAGAAGGAATGTGCTCAGATGCCTCATGGGAGCTATTCTTTGGGTATATTGGGGACTGGGAAGGAAGAAGCAAAGGGCTGCGGTTAATTAGTGGAGACCAGGTTCGGGGACACCACGTGAAGCCTCTGAAAAGCAATGTCTACCCTCACCTTCACCCTGAGATCCAGGCAGCAAGTGCTCTGGGCTAGCACTCTGGGAACTCCTCAGCCCTCCCACGAAACAAGAGAAGAAGATGCTGCACAGGAAAGGATATGCAGCCAGTGCAGTCTGTGGCCTGGGAGGAGATACCTGCCTGCTCTCAGTAAGCAGCCAGAGTGTGGAGCCTGGGATGAGGGGTCAGGGAAGGATGCTCTGGACCAGGGATGAGGGGTCAGGGAAGGATGCTCTGGACCAGGGATGAGGGGGCAGGGAAGGATGCTGTGGATCAGGGATGAGGGGACAGGGAAGGATGCTGTGGATCAGGGATGAGGGGACAGGGAAGGATGCTCTGGACCAGGGATGAGGGGGCAGGGAAGGGTGTTCTAGACCAGGGATGAGAGGGCAGGGAANGGTGTTCTGGACCAGGGATGAGGGAGTAGAGAAGGATGCTCTAGAGGATCTTTTGAATCCTAGTTGGCATGGGGGTGGGGGAGCTATTTTGGGGTGAGAGGTAGATTAAAAGGGTACTTGAAAGAGAATGGGGTGGCTGGTTTATCTGGCTTGTTCATTCTAAGTAGGCCAGGAAACAATGGTTTGTAAGCTCTGGTGTGTGTGTGTGTGTGTGTGTGTGTGTGTGTGTGCGCACATAAATGTATGCATGTGTATGTATATGTGTATGTATGAATGTGTGTGCATCTGTTTGTGGTCACAAGAAGCAATTTGAGGAAACAGCCAATCTTATCTTTAGCAGCCTTTATACTAATCACAAATAATTTGCTTCATTTCATAAATGGACTCATCTGTTAACTTTGATTTACTGGTGAATTGGATTGTTGACTTGCTGTTCTTGTTTGCTGGTTTCTGTTAAAGATGCTGAAAAATGAAAATGTGTGATGGACCAGTCAGGACTTAATTCCCACACAAAATAAAATCCTGCTCAGAGAAAAGTAGTTTATTCTCCCTTTCCTCTGCTATTCCACTGTCTGCCACTGCTTCCTCTCCATCCATGTTTTCCTTTTACCAATTCACTATGTTCATTCATTTTTCCATGCATTCAACTAAACAGGCTAGTCTGGGTACATAAGCCAGCCACTGGTATGGGCAAACAAACAACCTTCATTTTCATTTAGATTGGATAAGAATTTTCTAAGCATTTTACTCAAAGGAAGCATGTGTTTTTCATGCAGAGAAAATGATTAATTTCAATATTCATAGCGGATGAGAACTCTTGTATTACCCTGGGCTTGGCCAAGATACTGCGTATGGTTTTTTTCCATCCAGGAAGGCTTGTGATCCCTGTTGTATTTTATCCCCTCAATTCCCTGCTGATGGTCACATTAAGGTGCATGTCACATGGGCTCCCTATCTTTCTTCTCCCTAGCACTCACTGGGTTGCTTGAAAGCAGGCTATGCAGGAATCAAGAGAAAACGCCATATGGAATCCCTGGCGGGGGAGAGAAGGCAGGGCCTGGCACAATGCTTCTTGTGCCACCTGCAGAACTTGGTACCCTGCCTCTCTAACCAGAGTCAGTGGGACCTCACTCGGAACCAAAGGAAATGATAGAAAATTAAGGACAGGACAACAAGGGACAGGCATAAAACTGATGCAAGGCAATTTTCTGATTGGAGATCTGGCATAGCAAAGTGGAGGTTTCCCTTGAGGTCAACTCGATTTGCTGCTTAAGACACCCCCTGCATTCTTACCACGTATGTCTGCGTCCAGGGGACTGTGAGTAAACTCCATGCCACATGGGTTTATGACATGAACCCCCTGCCTGTATTCTGGCTCTCTGTGGGCTTCTGGGGAACAGCTGCTGGCACCTACAGTACTCAGGGACCCCAGTCTACAAGGTTCTCACCCTGCAGCCTCACACTCCTCACTGAAGGGGTGGGGCTGGTCTTTCCTGAGTCCCCGTGATGAATATTGAGGATAATAAGTTCTGACTGCAATAACCCTTCCAAAAATGAAGCAATTCTCCGCAGAGCCCGCCCTCTTTTGGATTCTGCCTACAAATAAGTATAAATTGGAATCTCTGCTCTTTCCTTCCTGGTCCAGGCTAAGCAGTGAAGCTGCACGAAGCCGTGGAGTGTCTGTCAAAGGCCTGCCTGCCGCCGGGAATGGGCAGGGTAATCTCTTCCTAAGCTTCTGGTGTCGGGGAGGAAAAAGGAGCAAACAAGGTGTGTCAGCAAAGGTGTTTGCTGTTTGTGAGCAGACCTCGGTAAGGCTGCTGCCTGCCTGAGAACAAGCCTGTGTCGGGCCTTCATTTCAGAAGATTCAAAGACACCAGAGCTTGAGGGAACAAGAGGCAAGAAGAGAGCAGGAAGGGGAGGGGCTGACCAGAGGCAGGAGGCTAGAGAGCCCTGCTCCGCTGAGATGTCATAGACTCACAAATACAAGCACCAGAAGCTTGGTCACTGGAAAGATGTTTCCTGCTGAAGCTTGCTGCAGAGCAAGAAAGAAGCCTCTGCCTTTCCCTGTTCTCACCTTTCCCTGTTCTCACCTTTCCCTGTTCTCACCAGCTCTCTCTCTTAGAGAGGCGTCTTTGTTTGCTGGAATGCCCCTTCCTGCCCACTGCAGTCCATCTGTTCTTCAGGGCTCATTCAGTGCCCTCTGCCATGCAAATCCTTCTTGGGTATCCCTGAGCAGATGTATAATTGTATAATTCCTTCACTTTCTGCAGTTTTATAAGACTTTTTTCATTTATAATTTTTTGTTTTTGTTTTTCAAGACAGGTTTCTCTGTGTATCCCTGACTGTCCTGGAACTTACTCTGTAGACCAGGTGGCCTTGAACTCACAGAGATCCACCTGCCTCTGCCTCCTGAGTGCTGGGATTAAAAGTGTGCACCATCACACCTGGCTTCATTTATAATTTTTTAAAAAAACCTCTAATTGTGATTTCATATTTCATATACACACACATAACTAAATTTACTATATTTACCATTTTTCTGTATGTGTATAATATGTGTGATGTGTGCATGTGCACATGTGTGCGTGTGCATGTGGAGGCCAGAGGTCAGTACTGGGTGTTTTCCTCTATTGCTCTCCACAGTATTTTTTGAGGCAGGATCTCTCACTGAAGCTGGAGTTCACCAATTCTCAAGACTAGCCAGTTGGTGAGCTCCAGGGATCTGCCTATCTCTGCTTCCCCAGCACTGGAATTACAGGCACACACGCCATGCCTGGCTTTTTACGAGGTTTCTAGGGGTGCAAACTCAGGTCCTTATGCTTGCACAGCAGACATTCTGCTGCTCAAAGCTGTCTCCCTAGCCCTCTAACCATTTTTAGGATGCAGTTGAGTGGTGCTGTGCATAGTCACTCCCCAGACCAATCAAGCTCCAAATCGTCTTAGAAAAAACTGAACCTCTTAACCTATTAGAACCTATTGCTTAATAGGTTTACTTATTAAAGACTTACTACTTAGTTAAGTCCACACTCCCTACCCCTCAGCTGGGACAACCTTCAGCTGTTTTGTCTCTAGAGGTTTGGCTGTTCTAAGTATCTCCTAAGAGAAACCATACAATAGCTGTCTTTTGTTACTGGCTTGTTTCACTACACACCAATTGTCCTAAGGCCTAGCCATGCTCTAGCCTGGGGTAGAATTACTTTCTTTTCCAAGAATGATAATTTGGCTCATTTTCTAGTGACCTACATAACGTGTTGCATTATTTTTAAGCTATNTATATACATTTTATCTTCTTTATAGAGTTCTAAATTTCTGAAGGAGAAGGTCTCCGTCTGTAGTTTGAGTCTCCGCTGCATCTGTTAGCCTAATGTATGGCAGAGAGCGTGTGCCATCAAAAACAATTGCTGCCNTCTTGTCTCAACTAGATTCTTCTAGCCTTTGATGTCCCTCATCATACATAGTCCTAAAAGGCTCAACAGCAGTGCAAAGAACACCAAAGCAAGAAGACAGACAGAAAGAGACTGGCTGGTCTCATCAATTTCATGCATCTTGTTACCCAGCATCTTTGAATCAGCCCCTTGTCTCTTGGCTGGAGCTCTCTGCTTCCTTTGGGAAATATCTGCTTTGAGACTGGAAAGCTGACCCAGTCATAGAGGAACTGTAGAAGCCGGAATGGGAAGAGAGAAGACTGAAGGAACCAGTTCATACAAGAAGCAACACTGGGTTTTAGACTTTTCACTCTGCTAATGTTTGGTTATGAAAGTCATTGTTTTTGAGAGGTATTTTCTGATAAAGATGAAGCTAGGGGTCAAAGGGCTGGAGAAGTCTTCTTGTAGCTCTCCATGGTAGAGATGTAGTTCTCAAAACGGATGTACAGAGGTGGGACNGGCACAGTCCTCGTGACCAGACTCATGTCATTATTAGAGTAGGTGGTCAATTAGTTATTGTGGGAGAGGGTTCCTGTAAAATGATGAGTTCATGTGGGTGTGCTAGTACACGTTTGTATGTAGTAGACATGTGCTAGTACATGTGTGTATGTAGTAGACATGTGCTAGTACACGTTTGTATGTAGTAGACATGTGCTAGTACACGT
>LZPO01055230.1:181219-191833 GCA_001675575.1 Neotoma lepida
AGAAAAAGAAAAAGAAAAAAGAAAAAGAAAAAAAAATCACCACAGCCAGAGCTGTTACACAGAGAAACCCTGTTTCAAAAAAACAAAGAAACACAAAACAAAACAAAAGAATAAGCTGAGGCATAACTCTGTGGTAGACGGATCAGCATGAACAAGGCCTTGGGTTCAATCCTGAGCACACCAACAAATATACATGTTACTGAAGATTCAATAGAAGTGAGGAAGCTGGGTCTGCCTTGGCCAATGGTCTCCATCTTCCTGAAGACAGGGTGTTTTGCCAACCTTTCAGTCATGGCCAAGTCAGCAAATACCCAGTGGAGGAGTGTGCAAATCATCATAATGTTTGAACTGGGGCTGCCTTTCCTGCCAACAGTAACAGCCAGAAAGGGTGTCACAGATTTTCAAGGCTCCCCAGCAGGCTAGGAAGCAGCCTACTCTCTGCTTTCATAGGCAAACCCCAAACCTGGAGAGGCTTACGGTTCAATGGACTCTCTGAGGAAACAGACGCCCTAGTGAGGGAGCCACCGTCTCGGACACCCAGTCCAGTACAGCCTTTGGTGACTCTAACCTTGCCACCACCGGCCACAGCAGCATAAGGGACCCCAGGTAGAACCACCCACCTGAAGCACCAAGGCACAGAATGGTGAGACAACGAGACTGATGTTTGAAGCCATTGAGTTTTGGAACACAGACACACGCACCTCAAGGTGAGTGTGATGGGTACAGTTGTGTTCAGAGCACTTTCAAGGAAGACATGGAATGATTGTGACCATAGTCAACTTAGCAAGACCCTATCCAAACAAATAAACAAACGAAAAACAAAACAATCCTAAATAAATAAAAACAATCCTACCCTGACTTCATATTCTTCCCTCAACACCACCTTAGATGTGTTTCTTAGCAGACATATTATTGGAACTTGGGTGGGACAATTTTCAATTTTCAGGACCTACCTGCACATCAGAACACTGTAGCACCCTGGCCCCTACGAGTGTATGTGATACTCCCTTCCCTTACCACTGTGACAACTTAAAATGCCCTTAAGTTTCCCCCAAGTGACTCCCAAGGACATCCCGAGGAGAGATCTCCAGGTAGATGAAGCCACCTTGGGATGGCTTAAAACTCAATTGCAAATATACCAGGGAAGAGACAAGTTAGTGAGAGGGACAGGGAGGAGAAATCCATAGTCACTCAAGCTAACTGCAAGGCATCTCTGCAGCCTCCTCCGAACCATGGCGTCCTGGGTGAGACCTCTTCCACATTGATTCCAAAAGCATTGCTGTTGATGGGAAACATGAACACTGGGCGAGAGCGTGGGAATAACAGAGCTGTAGTGGAAATGGGGAGGGAGCTGACAGGCCACCTCTCCCAGACATTTCCCACACCACTGGAACTGCAGAGGGGATATGCCCAGACACAGCCCAGGATGCCGAGTGCTAATGCCACGTTCTTCTATTTGACTGTGATGGAGGCTATTTAGTCGGCCAAAAGGACAAATTTATCTTTGGCATGCAGAACCTAGATGTCCTGGCATGGCTGAAGTCTGCATTAGTTTGCTAAGGATACTGTAACTAAGTACTACAAACTGAGTAGCTCGAACAAGAGAGGTCTGTTGTCTCACTGTTTTGAAGGCGTGTTGGCAGGACCTGTCTCACTTCTGGTAGCTTGCTGGCACTCTCTGGTGTGCTTGGTTTATGATCCTTTTCCTACATTCACACACATATCGTTCATGTGTGTTCATTCCTCTTTTTATAAGGGCATTAGTTGTATTGAATCAGGCAGGGTCCACCGCACCTCAGCATGCCCTTAACTAGTTGCATCAGCAAGGACTTTATTTCTAAACAAAGCCATACTGTGAGACACTGGGGATGGGGACCTCACAAAAGAATTTGGGAAGAGTCACACAGTTCAACTCTCTTGCAATGAACTGTTATCCTTTGTTTCCTGAAAGAAGAGTTAATTTCAGATTTCCTTCATGAGTTAAAGTTCTGCATAACAACAGAGGTACGTGAAAACTCCCACTAGCCCAGTTGAGAGAAAAGCACTCACTTTCTCCATGACAGCATGTTGCAGCTTGAGATTCCTATGGTAACGACAGAAAATATTTGATGTATCTGCTCCAGTAGACACAGCTGTGACAGGTGTGACCTACCTGTGAGTCACATTTTGCCATCAGAAGATCACAAAGTACATTTGATGACTAAAAACCTCTGGGCACCCAGGGCACCCTAGAGGCTGAGGCACCTGCCAGGTTTAGAAGCACGAGGAAGGCAGTTGTGGAAAGGCAGTGGCATTTGAGAGCGTGTGGGGTCAGCCTGACGCCACTGGAAGTCTGGGAAGATTCATTCAGTGGCTTATCTGTTCATATCTCGAGAGAAGAAAGCATACAAACCATTGTGAAGAGTGGTCTGAAGGCAGCCAACAGTCTGCCTTGGCAGCGAGAAATAAGGCCTGAACTTGTAGGGTGATGAACACTCTGTAATGGGATGTGGTTGGAGCTGAGACCTGAAGGATTCCGACAAGGGTATTTATTGCTGGCAGATGAGACAGCTCAAGGAAGAGCCCTGAGCTGGGCATGGCTTAATGGATAACTGGAAATACTCTGTGGAGGAAGCAAGAAAGACTCTGGAGGGACAGATGGGTCGCAGTGGGTCGGCATGGGTGACAGCATTGTCCCCAGACACCTCGAAAAGCCACTGAGGAATTAAAAGCAAGAAAGTGATAGGATTTGAATTTTATTTATTTTCAGGCAAGGTCTCCATGTGTAACTGAGGCTGGCCTCCAACTTGGCAAATGTCCTTCCTCAGCCTTCTGAGTGCTAGGATTATAGGCATGTACCACCACACCCAGCAGCTTTTATTTTAAAGAAATCACTCTCCTCACAGCTCAGAGCGGCAAAGAGCCGTGGTGAAACATGCTTGTAATCCTATCTCAGGAGGAAGAGGTAGGAAGATTGCAAATTCAGGGTAGGCCTGCGCTATCTAATAAGCCTCAGAAGAAGAAGAAGAAAACTTGAAAACACACAGTGTTGGAAAAGATGTGGGAAACAGAAAATGTGCATTTTTTTGTGGAAAGATAATATAGACCCTAAGGGGAGAAATGTAGCAATATCTCTCAGAAAGAAAAATGCACAAACCTTTGACCCAGTACTTTTTCCATGAACTTATCCACAGTATTTCAAAATTAGTATGGACAAAGTTATTCATAGAGACTTTGCATGTAATTGCCAAACCCTGAGATCTGAATGTCAGGAAGGGACTAACAAGGACCTGAGGTGTCGCCTGTCTACCTGACACACTGCTGTGTGGTTACAGTTGTTCAGATGCACACCGGCCCCTGAAGAACACACCTAACACTTTCTGNTGTTGCCGCCATTTATTTTCAAATTTTATTGCATTTAGTGGTTGATTGTGTGTATGTGTGAGCACATGCCGCAGCACACGTGTGGAGGTCAGAGAACATTTGTGTGGGCTGGTTTTCTCTTTCCATCATGTGAGTCGTGGGGATTAAACTCAGGTTGCTGGGGTTGGTGGTGAATGTCTTTACCCACTGAGCCATCACCGCTCCTATTGTTGCTGTTTTGTTTTTGTGTTTTGAAACAGTCTCATTCCGTACACTGGCTGGCCTGGAATGCATTATGTAACCCAAACTGGCCAAAGCTCATAACAATCCTCCTGCCTCAGATTCCTAAGTGCTAGGATTACAGGCATGAGCCACCATGCTCTGCCTTACAAATGCCATTTTTAAATGAAGGAGCATGTGTGCAATGTACCATCTGTGTGGGTATAGTGTGTGTACCTGTGTGTTCTGGGTCAATGTACCATCTGTGTGGGTATAGTGTGTGTACCTGTGTGTTCTGGGTCACTTTGGACCCCCTGGGAAACAGACACCAAGATAAATCTAGAAGTACAGATTTATTGGGGAAACTTCAGCTGCGTTGTCCAGTTTGGAGAAAAGTCACCTTGCTAAGAGGAATTAACAGCCATGTTGGTCTACTAATATTAAACGGGTTTTTTTTTCCATCTCTACAGAGGAAATCACTGTATTAATATATAAGTTCTTATCCCCATGGTTTTGATTATAGAAGCTAATGAAGTGCTGTCAAAGTATAAAGAAAAATATACTGGGGACATGAATGTAGGGGACAGAGTTGCTGAGTGTGAGCATGATTGTGTCAGGGTTATCTACAGGGAATTAAGCCTATAGAAGGAATAAATGTTAGAAGGGGCTTAGACTATAGGATCTGGGTGGGCTGTCTTTACACTAGAGAGGATGAGTAACTAGCTGTTCTGTCTGCCCCTTAGGCACCTCAGTAACACCAACCGGGTGTTGAAAGGTTATTGAAGAGCATTGGTCTTTAGTCCATGGTAGAAGGCTGAAGAAACTGAGTTCTGTTATCAGTGAAAGACAATAGCAGTTGCTACAGCACCAACAGAGTGGATGAACTTGCCAGCAAGACACCAAGGCAAGCAGGCTAAAGGCCAAANCTTTTCTCTTGTACCTCTTTGTATTTTGGCTGCCATGGGAAGATGCCATCCACATCTGAGGAGGGTCTTCTCACTCCAGTAAAACAAAAACAAGAAAATAGGAAACCCCTATGGGTGTGCCTGGAGCCTTGTTACCTGGTTAATCCCAGATCAGCCATTACAAGAAGGAAGGGGAAAGCTTGGAGAGAAGGGAAAGGAGGAGGAGGAGGAGGGAGGAGGGAGGAGGAGGGAGGAGGAGGGAGGGGTCAGTCCAGTGCAGCCCAGGAATCTGAGCCATGGAGCCAAGAGGATCTGCTCCTAGAGCCCATGTTAGGCAGGGCAGGCTCTGGTGAAGCTCTGTCATTGACTGAGGGCTCCCTGGAGAGGGCAGTGACAACTGCAAAGGTTCCCACAGTGTAGCAAAAGCAGCTGGAGGTTGGAAGATGGAAGGCTGAAGAAACTGGAGATATTCATGGAGATAAGAACTTACATATTTAGGGGCTGGAGAGGTGGCTCAGAGGTTAAGAGCACTGACTGTTCTTCCAGAGGTCCTGAGTTCAATTCCCAGCAACCACATGGTGGCTCACAACCATCTATAATGAGATCTGGCGCCCTCTTCTGTATACATAATAAATAAATCTTAAAAAAATATTTAAAAAAAAAGAACTTACNTATTTAATACAGTGATTTCCCCTATACAGATGGGAAAATCCATTCAACATTATTAGACCAACATGGCTGTTAATTTTTGACCAATGACCTCTCAGCACAGGGACTTTTCCCCAAACTGAACAACACAGCTGAAGTTTCCCCAACTAAGAGCANGCCTCGAAGCAGGCAAGACAGCTAAATGAAACTGAACTACTTGGGAATTAAAAGGATCTTTAATCGGGGCATTTATAACAGGTGAGGGCAGAAGCCAGGAAAACAGTCAGCTGTCAACAGATGGTGACTGAGACACAAGAGGGGCTGTGGACGTGAGGGTATGATAAAGNCCAGGGAGAGAACAGGGCTCTTGCTTGACTTCCTGGGCCAGTTTCAGGACAGTGTGTAGGAGGGAGGGAATTGAGGGCTTGGTTTTGGAAATGATGAGTCTGAAGTTCCCATGAGTCATTAAGTCTGAGGCCTCATGGGGAGTGTGATCTCTGAGTCTGGAGTTTAGACTTTCTACTTAGCTTTTCCTCTCAGGATACTGTCAGATTGCGAAGAACAGCTGATCACTGTCAGGGGAAGGAAGGAGACAGTGGCCTCTAGAAAGAGAGAAATCCGTGCAGAGGCCTGGCAGGTAGAAGTCCAGAGAAGCCACAGAGAGCTCCAGCCTGAGATTGGCACGACATTGGAATTACATCTAGAGAGATCTGTGGTACCAACATAGCAGACAGATCCTAGGAAGGCCAAACAGAGTCAACTCATGGACTGGATAATTTTTAATGAAGGCTGGGAGGTGCAACAGTGTAGAGATGAGACAGAGTTCCAAGATGGCACAGGAACCCTGTGGTGAGAGGAGTACAGACATGACAGACCTGCCCTAGAGAGCACCCGTTAACCATGAAGCTATGATGGGACTGAGCCACTGGTAAGGACAACACACTGGGACATAATTACCTCCAGTCTTAGTTAGGGTTTCTATTGCTGTGAAGAGACACCATGACCACGGCAACTCTTATAAAGGAAAACATTTACTGCAGTGGCTTACATTTTCAGAAGTTCAGTCCATTGTCATCATGGTGTGACATGGTGGCATGCAGGCAGACATGGTGCTGGAGAAGGAGCTGAGTGTTCTTACATCTTGACCCGCAGGGCACAGGAAGTGGTCTGAGATACTGGGCGTGGCTTGAGCATATATGAAACTTCAAAGCCTGCCTCCACAGTGACACACTTCTGCCAACAAAGCCACACTTCCTAATAGTGCCATTCCCTATGAGCTCATGGGGGCCAATTACATTCAAACTACCACACGTCCCAAAGACCTCACCTCTTAATACCTCAGATGGGGCTGAGTTTCCACATGGGTGCCGGTGGGAACATTTAAGCCTCGGCAGAGGCAGAGAGAGGAGTAAGGGAGCTAAACAAACATTGGGCTGATAAGGGTGGAAGAGGACTTGGTTTGAGTGAGGACGGATGAGCGTGTGTAGACGGGCCTAGAATGACACCCAGTTTTCCAGGTTGAGTGACTCGATGAGCAATGGAGTCATGTCTCCAAAGCAAATGTAGGAGGAAAATCAGTGCTGTGTTAGAGGAAGGAGAAAGCAGATCCTCAACTCACTTAGACTTGCCTGTTCTCAGAAAAGGCCCTGTGTGGCAGAACCCTTTTCTCACCTGTGACTGGCTAGGTCCTACAGCAGCCTCGGGCTGGGTCTACAGGGGACCCTTACTCTGCCNTTGTCAATTTTGATTCTTTTCTTGGCCCCCACCTCAGGCTCACTATCAAAGCCTAAATNTGTGGCCATCCACTGCCTCCCTTCTGTCCCCGCCTTTTTGTTCTTCCCGTGGGTACCTTGTCCTCTTGACTTCCGTCATGGNCTTCAGTCTCTCCTAACATCCATCCTTGACATTTCTCTGCAAGTTTCATCATGTANCTCACTGCTATGAAAACTGCCAGTGGCCTNCTGCCCGGGGAGCTGGTGTCTAGCTCCTTAGTCANGCTTCAGAATCCTTATGTTCTGGTCACTAACTGAAATATTTCTCTTCTTTCCAAGATAAGTTGCTTCCTTACCAAACAGATCCCTTCCACAANGCATCCTCAGGGTGCCCCAGGCTCCTTGGCTTCTGTTCTGAAGCCGTCACAGTACCTGAGGGCCTTTGTCTCGCAGTAGCACTGCTGGAATGGCCTCTGNTCTTCTTCACTTTGCCTTTGAACCTGTTGTCAGAACAGACACTGAGGCNCATGTCCAGGGTATCCTTCATGGACTGCCAGGCTGCCTCTGCTGACCCTGAATCCCAGCTCTACTTTCATGATTGAGGGCTACAGTGGCTGGAGATGGCTTGGACAGCTCTGGACCCCTGGAGGCTTTGCATCTGCCCTGGAGTGTTTTACAAAGGCATCTTATTTATAATAGATAGTACTACTGCAGACAGCACAGCACATCCTGGTGGGAGCCCACAGAGGCTATCTAGTGAGACCCTATTCAAGAACAAAGAATCTGGGCTTGCTTTACCCAGCCGGGCTGCATAAGGAGATGATTTGATCATGGGCGTGGTTACCAGGTGTTTGGAAGGGTCTAACTCGACTGTGAGGTGTGCTTTGATCTTGCAAGGGGGAGGTCTTCTGCTTCTCCCCTTGGCATATTANAAAAAGCNCTTTTGAATAAATGAAGAGGTTGGTGGGTATCGACCCAGGCCTTCCCGAAGCTACCCTGTGTTTCTGTCTTTCTTCTCGTCTTCTAGGTCTCTTTCCGTCTGATATTTCCTCATTCCTCTCTCCTCCACCTAAGAACCCTTTGACAGGTGGGAGCAGGTNGGAGCTGGACTCCCACACATTCTAAGCAAGTATTAGGAGTGCACCTATCAGTGTGACAGCCTTGTCTCCTCTCATGGATAATGTTGGCAAATCTGAGTTCAGAACCCAGTACAAGGGCCTCTGAAGCTTTGGAATAGGGAAAGCCCTCTGAAAAATGGTTGACCACTGTCTTCATGGCAGCCTGCCCCAGAAAGTCCCGACTGCTCTGACTCTGAGGACTTGCCCACTCCGAAGGTTGCAGAACTGGACTGTTCCTCAGCTCTCTGCTTTACAGTCNGGTAAACTGAGATTAGTTCTGAGGTGGCAAGATTTTTCTGTTTTACCAGCCCAACAAAAAGATGTGTATGCAAACACGCACACGCTTGTGCTATGTGGTCAGGTATGACTGGGTAGGGATTTTCAAGGCAGTAAGAGATTGAGAGTTAGGAGTGTTTGAGAGGTGACTCAAGGGCAGGCTGTGTCCACATGGGCCGTCTAGGGCAGGGCTGTCAGATGCTTTCCTGACTAAACAAAAAGAATAAAGCACAGTCTCCTAGAGTCCCAGTGATCCTAGGCTCCACTGAGGTCACTATGTGCCATCTAGGTCTTAAGCACAGCCCTGGCCATGCTAGTCTGCGTGTTTCTACAGCCCCAGGAATGGAGGTTGCATTTTGGTGACTTGGTGCCTGAAAGAGAGCTATCCCTTCTTTTATCTCTTTTCTCATCGCTGACCAAAATACCTGACAGAAAGCAACTTAGAGGAGGAGGAGTTTGGTCTTGATATACACTTTGAAAAGATGCAGTTTGTCATGGCCAGGATGCAGTGGCAGGGGCATGAGGTGGCTTGTCACACTGCATCTGCAGCCAGGTGTCAAAGAGAGATCTGTGCTGGCACTCAGTCCAGGACCCCAGCCCACTCAATAGTACTCCACCCCACTCAGGGTGGGTCTTCTCTCCTCNGTAAAACCACTCTGGAAACCGCCTCATAGACACACCCCCAGATGAGTTCTCATGGTGATTCAAAACCCAGTCAAAGTGAGGAAGAGCACCAGCCCTGACACAGCTCCTGTTGGGCCTCACTTCACAGATTAGGAAGTCCAAGGCATGAACTTGTGTGAGTCTGTGCATGAATGAGTGTGGGAGTGTGGGCTGCCCGCNANCCTCTGGATGGGTAGAAGGGTGCAGGCAAGAGAGCAGCAGCCTGCTGTGGGCCGGCTGGGGAGATGGCCTGTGCTCTTGATGCTCACGGTATTGACTTCCCTCTGCCAGCTGGCAGCAGCCTCAGTTTCTCAGGATTCTAGCATGTGATCTAGAAAGCAATGAGGAAGGGGGGAGGTGGGGAGGAGGGAGACGAGGGGGAGGAGGGGGAGGGGGAGGAGGGGAGGAGAGGGAAAGAAGGAAGTTTTGCTTCCTTGCTGGTTTGACTCATGGCTGTAACTTATCAGCACACTGACAGGATTTTTGTTTTTCACTGAAATGAAACTTTTGTTGAACGCTTGAGTGCAAAGTATGATACACTCATGTAATCACAACCCTACTGCATGCGGGGAGTGATAAAATCAGTTTTTATTGTGTGAGCAAATTGTATACTCCTGAAAGCCAGAGAGGGCAATTTAAAGCAGAGAATCTAAAGTTAAATAGACTTACCATGNTGACTGAATGCTGTGTGGGCGCACGTGTGTGCACGCGTGCGAGTGTCTGTGTGCGAGTGTGTCTGGGTGCATGTGCATGAGTGTGCATGTGCGTGTGTGGGTGTGTGAGGTGGAGGGGTGTTGGGAGAAGGCAGAGCTGGGATCTGGGTAGTATGGGCATGGCACAAAGCATCCTCCCAGGCAGAGGCCCCCATTCTCACCCCTGTTCTCACCCCCATTCTCACCCCTGTTCTCACCTCTGGCCCTCAGCAGGTCCAGCACATTGTAGGGCACATCCTGGGTACCTTGGGGGCATGACTCAGAAAAGGCTGGATGAGCTGTATGGGTGGTCCCTCCTAGCCACAGCAAACCTGGGGGAAGCTGTGTGACTGGACGGTCACCTGTGAGCTTTCTGTCAGTCACAGCAAGGCTTGCTGACTTTGAGCATATAGACTTGGAGCTCGTGCCTTTGAGCCTACACCTAGATTCAGGTGTCCGCTAACCCCCGTGACGCTTCCCTTAATTCCTAAGGCTTGGGCATCTGCTGTCCTGTTAACTGCCACAACCACAGGGCTTTGACAATGTTAGTACCAAGAAATGGTCTGTGTGCATGCGTGTGTGTGCGTGTGTGTATGTGTGTGTGCGTGTGTGTGTGTGTGTGTGTGTATTTCATGTGTATGTGTTGCATGTATGCATGTATGCACAGAGAAGCCAGAGGTCAGCCTCTGGTGTCATTCCTCAAGAGCTGCCCACCTTGGTTTTTGAGGGAGGAGCTTTCTTGGGCTTGGATCTGGCTGGGTGGCCAGCTAGCCCCCGATCGGCCTCTCTCCCAGTCCCTGGATTAGAAGCACCACCACGCCTGGCTCCTTTCCATCAGATCTGGGTTTAGAGCACAGGTCCTTGTATCTGCAAGCGAAATGCTTTACCTGAAAGACTATTGTAAGAGGAGACCCTCCCCCGCCCTGCTCACTTAGTAAAATAGTTAGCCCAAATGGCAGGATGTTGCTCGCGAAACAGCTCGCGAAACAGCTGCCGGCAGACGTGACTGCGGAAGCAGGATATTGCTTCGGAGATAGCT
>LZPO01055231.1:35038-64039 GCA_001675575.1 Neotoma lepida
TGACAATTTCCCTGCCATTTGTTCTTAGAATGTCCTTGGGAGGCAAGGTCCTTTTTATACTGCAAGACACTGACCCACAGGAAGTACATTACAACCAAGGACCACACGGGGGAACAGTTTAAAATGTAATTAAACTCTATGTACTTAAAAAGGAAGACAAATATGCCATGTACCTGATTTTAAATGGAAAAGAAGGCACAATCACTGGCCACACGGCAGTAAAAGCAGCAGCGTGCAAGAGAGGTCTATGAGATTTACATTTTGATTTTGAAATTAAAAACCGGGAGTGAATCCTTCTTTGGATGTTATATCATCTGTTTCATGTTATCAGTAATGTCAGAAAGAGCCAGAAGATGAGGAGGAAGAACAAAAAGACAGGCAAGATGAGGGTGACCAGTAGGAAGGAGGGAAGCTGGGGAGAGAGCTGGGAGCCGTGACAAAAAGGGCCACCAAGAGGAGTGAGGATTTCAGCAAAGAGAAGAGCAACAGCAGGCAGAGCTGAGACTATAGGAAGAGGGAAGGGGAGCCGGGCTGAGAGCCAGCAGCTCCGAGAACTCTGGGGTGCGCGTGGTAACTGTGTGCGTCCACTCCGCCATTCCCTTGAGCTGCAGAGCACTGCGTGCTGTGGTCTGTCTTTGAAAATGTCATTTAGCTGATTAATCCAACTTATCACTGATGACGCCAAAAGAGCTTCATCCTTCTCATGGGTTGAGCGGTTTTAGGCAATGGTAGATAACCCAACTGAAAACAAACCAGGAATCTGATGGGGCTTGACAAAATAGGAAAAAGTCTGACACCCTTATTGAACACAAGCACAGAATGGAGAAATATAAATGCTTCCCCGAGACAGTGGAAATGGGAGTGGTTGCATTTGCTGTCCCCAAAGTCTTGATCCTGAGCCCTCTATTCCCATTAACCTGGCTTGCATTACCGCCCTGCATCAATGATCTCTCTATCTGACCTTCCATACTCTCTCCAGGGAATCACTCTGCCTCCCGTGAAAGGTATCACCACTGTCATTTAAATAAACATGGAAAGTAGAATAAGTGCCCTTGTTCCAACATTACTGTCATGAACCTCGCCATCCCGATTTTGCCAAAGCCCCAGTCCAGTCCTGTTAGAGCCATAGTTTATCCCTCACCCCACCCCACACCCCACTCCTTGCTTTTATCCTCCATAGTCTGACTAGTAATATATGAAACGTTTGGCCCCCTGGGCCTTCCTCTTTCTAACGGAACTAGTCTGGACCACGGTATCCCTGTACTCATGCTACACTAGTGGATGAGGAAACGAAAGGACCCTTGACATCTAAGTGACTTAGCCTGACATTACCTGAAGGTTCTAACCTGGCATTCCAACCTTCTATGGTAAGTACTCTTACTTGCTCTTGTGACCAAATTCACAGTTGCATTCTGTTTTCTTCTGTATTCGTGTGTGTATGTGTGTGTGTGTGTGTGTGTGTGTGTGTGATGCCTATCATATCATGTGTTAGGTGCTATGCTAACACAGAGTTCTCCAAAGCCAGGAAAGCCATAGCCTATACCTTTAATAAACTCACAATTTAGTAGAAAGAGTAATGAGCTAAAATTTAAATGACGAAAGCCAAAAGAACATGAATCATTTGGGTAAAGCACTATGGGAGTGAATGAGAAAACAATTACCTTTCATTCCAATCATTCATTCTTTTAAATATATTGTTGTTACTTATTATTGTTGTTGTTGTGTGTATGTGGTGGAGTGGTGCACATGCCACCACATGCAAGGATAACTTCGGTGAGTTCATTCTCTCCTTGTGCTATACGTGAATTCCAGGAATTAAACCTGTCACCGGGCTCACACAGTAAGCACTGAGCTAACTCATGGCCTCCCATTATTCATTCTTAAAGTCACAGCATCGGTTCTGTCCCAGCCTGGGTTATAAGCCTGTATCCAAGGCAGTTACACTGGACCCCACACCTGTAAAGTTCAATGCTCTAAAATTATTCTCTTGAAATTGATAGTAATTTTCTTTTTGAATTTATGCCTTGAATATGAAGTCTGATCAATCATGGCTAAGGGGTCTGCATATTGTTCAGTCACCAGTGGGTTCTCAGCCTCCAGCTCCCTGCCCCATCCCATGACCCTACCTCATTCTACTAAAGACCCTGAAGGGGTCATGTTGATGAGCATGAGTGGCTGTGTTCTACTGGTAGCTTCTGTTCCCAGCTGGGCTCTGGTATAGGTATGGAGAGAGTCAAAGGTTCTTCTATGTCCTAAATCATCCCTACTCTATGCTAACACACCCAGAGATGAATTCTGGGGGGTCTCTAACCCACCCATCCTTTGGGGACTGCCTATCTACCATGTATTAAAGAGGGACTGATCAGAAGGTACTGCCCTGGGGAAGGAGATTGGATTCCCTGTCCCCTATAGCACGACTTTTTTTTTCTTTTTCACAAGTTATACACCCTAATCTGATCTCATCCCTTGACCATGTAACCATCAGACCCTTGATCTTAGAGTAATAATTTCTTGAGCAAATATCCTCCCTTCAGAGTCCAGGTCTTCAAGTCATTCTCAACAATAGAAAATAAAAGTAGGCAAAAACAAGAAGTACAAGATTCTCCCTGAGACTTTCTGATCCTGTCTCAAACCCTCCAGGCTTTTCTCCCTTAACACTTGTTGCAAACAAAACCATGAAGAGCTGCTGGAGAGGACAGCTCATGACTTGAAGACCTCAGACTTTTAGCAGGACAGTGGCTCTATGTGACAGGGATAGGACCAAGCCACACTGGCCAGCTGCACTACTGGTGAGTATTTCTTAAGCACACCAGCAGTGAAATGGGAGCTGGAAGTTTGTGCTGTTTCTGGCCTGGTCTATAAAAGCTGCCCACTTCATTTCTCTATTTCTCCCTCCCCTTCAACCACTGTAGGCAGCTCTGTGTTGAAGATGTGGAGGCCATCAAGTGAGAAACCTCTTTGGAATGGAACTCCCTTCCATTATCTATTAATATAATACACATATAATAATTATCTATTATATGTATATATATATATATATATATGATACATACATATATACATATCTCTCTTCAAGCAGGAGCTCCAGGAGAGAAAGAAACCAGCTTCCATGTGTGGCCACAGAGGGTGTAACACTGCTTTGGAGGTGTGATTGTGAAAGCAACTATTAATGTAGATGTTAAATTTGAGTCCAAGCATAAGAGAAAACGTATTCCTGTACTCTCACCTCTGAGATTACTGCTACTCATGTCTTGACCTATCCATTTCCAGCCTTGCGTGACAGACTTTTTACCTTTACTGAGTCTTCACAAGGCAACCAACAACATTGCTCATATATAATTTCACAAAATCTTGGCACTAGTCTTTTAAGACATGTACCAGCATCCCCATTTTAGCATTACAGGCACAAATGACTGGAAAATAAACTATGACACAGGTCATGGATAGTGGGACCAAATCCAGTGTGTCTACTCCAAAACTGCTTCCACCAACCGCTTCCTTTGAGCTTCTGTTGTTGCTGTTGCTAAGAAAACTGAGAGTCTATTGCTTTCTAATATGCTTTGTTCACTTAATAGCATTCTGTAAGCAATTTCCTCTGATTAAATATTCTATTTTATGATGAACCATAATCTAGTTAGCCAAGCCTTTAGTCAGACATTTTGGTTGATAATTTTACACTATTATAAATAAGACTATAATAAATATTTATATAGACAAATCTTAGCTTCTGTACCCATAAAACTTTCCTTAGGATGACCTGGAATTTTTACATTAGAAGCTATGAATAGTCTTAAAGTAGTATATAATTATTGCTATATTTTCCCACATTGTTGGTTCCCAAAGTCTGTAGGGTAGAGGCCAGCCTTGTCTCCAGAGCAGATGTGACAGTATCTGGAGGCTGTTGAAGTTGCTATAAGTGAGCAAGCATCTTACTTGTGTAGAAGTCAAAGATGCTATAAGAATTTCATGATATATATATATGCAGTCAACTCTCAACTGGCAGCAAAGAATTAGCCACTCAATCCCAAATACCAATGGTGCCACTGCTGAGAAACACTGTGGTGGTTAATTTGAAGTGAGATATGTTTATGTACATATGTGTGTATCATATATATATATACATATACATATAATAGATAATCTATTTATTCTAACTGGCTCTGTGTCTCTGGACCATGATGACTGGTATAAACTCTAACCTACAAATCATTGAGTGTTAGTCTTGAGACAAAGACTATAATAGAGGTGCTTCCATTTATCCAAACATAATTTACCAGGCACCCACTAGTTGCCAAATGCTAAGTTACCATCCTAGCAGGAGGGTCAGATCAGTAAAGACTAGAGAAGAGGTAGTCTGGAGGTAAATTCAGGCTTCCCTTGCTAGGGAGAAAAGCATATTTATTTTCATTTTGTACCTTCCTATTTTCCATGAAATTTTGCACTGCATAATTTCCATATAATTCCTTGTTAAATTACTCAGCCTCACAAGGCTGCTACATGAAATTACTAATAGAGCCACATTGCTACGAAGCCTTTTCTTGTTTCTTTAGAGGCTCTCTCTCTACACAGTGAAATTGGCTTTCCCTTCCACAGAAACCCAAGGCCTTAAATATGAAACACTCTTATGATGATAGTGGCTCCTCTTTTCCCGGCTGACCTTTCGTTTCTGCAGTTTAACTCAGCAGAATCTCCGTTTTGCTAATTTGGAGGTGGAAAAATGTTTCCCGGCCCTTTGTGTTTTGATTTAGTAAGTAGTCACCAAGTGTCAGTACTGTCTAGTCACAGCAGGCCTGAGTGAGGAGCGGGACCAACCCAGAAGCTGCTCCCTTGCTTCATCTTTAAAAATGGATGACAGAGAAGAGATGAGAGATGCCTCGGCTCCAGGCTGGGCTCTCCAAAGCTCCCTTGGCTCCCTGTGGGAATGCCAGGGATATAGCTGCTCCTAGCTGCTCTCCTCCTCAGTTCTCTGCGTGATAGCCTCGGGACTATGAACACGAAGAGATGCTAGAGTTGTCAGATGTTTTCCAAGCCAGGACTGAAATGAAGAATAGGAGAAGAATCTGGTCTTGGTTTCATATTCCTGAAGACGAAGATGAAGCAGAAGACAGTCCTAATAACAGAGTACAGCCTTCAGTCAACAGTTCTCTGGAAATAGAGGAGGATGAGGAGACTAACCAGGAAGTATGTGTACTCCAGAAAGCGGGCTATGGAAACAGAAGTTCATAGCCTCACTTTTCCAGAAATCCATGTGCAGAAAAGAGTAAAAATCTAGACAGGTTTTCTAGCAGCTCTGCCCCAAGCCTACAACTGTTAACTCCATTACAGCAGACATTAAACTTTAAATATGTAACTGCACACATTAGGTTGCAAAATACCCATAAAAGCCATTCACTCATTAAACTGTACACAGCCATTTAAATGATAAAAGAATACCATCAAAATTTTTAATTGAAAAAAAAAGTAAAGGTTAAAACATTCTGGTAACTGGATAAAGTGGTACAGACAGCATAAACGTAAAACATCACATGCAGCCTTTAAAGTAGTGCTGAGAACGCATAGAAGAGAGACATAAAGCAGCTTTGCTGTTCATTAGTGACCAACAAATTTAAAGTGAAATTAATCATGACGCCAGACAAGGTAGTTCATGCATGTAATCCCCACCCTCAGAAGGTGGAAGCCCAGGAATTGTGGGTTTGCAGCCATCTTGACACATTGTCAAAAACGACAACAAAGGGTTGGGGGTGTGAGACTGATGGGTAGAGCAGTTTTCTAGTATGCAACACACACACACACACACACACACACACACACACCCCTCTGTGCCATGGATTCTTCTATCCTAATAAACTATTAGAACTTGATGAATTGCAATTTGGTCTTCATCTGCCCTTTAATGTCACTTGTCAACATTTATTTACTTTACAATGAATTAACCCAAGTATTGTCATTTTTTAAACTCTTTAGGATTTCAACAATAAAACTGCAGATTGTCAGGCTGGAGATTTAATATGGAGATTGTATAGCACAGAAACCTAACGTGCAGTTTTGGAATTACATATTGTACTAGAAAAATTAACTTATTGATTAATTATAGAAAGATGTTCAACACGGCTATGTTTGTCAAACACCAAAGTGTACCGTGATCAGTAAATCCCTTCACTCTAACATTCACTTAAACCATTGGATTACTTTATGTTTTAAAACAATCATTGCCTATGTAAAAGACATCAGAGTCAGATATCCCATGTTGTTTCATCTTGTGTGGAAAGACATGAAGACTTAGAAATGACTGTCATGAGAGAGCGAGTTTGGGCTCACAGACTCCAAAAACAAAGCATGCTGGGGGGGGCGTCGTATGAGAAAGGCGTGGGTCAGTCAATTGGCAGAAGTGAGGAGGGCAGAACATGGCTGGAAGCCTTCACTGGGGTTTCTGAGGGAAGGAATAGGCAAGGAGGGAAGGTATATGAAGTTGGCTTGGGATTGGCTGGTTTGAATAATTTTGGTAGACTCTGAGCCAGAGAGGCCATCTCTAGTAGCCTGGTACCAAGCCCTAGTGTGAAATTTTGGCTTAAAATGAAATGTCCCCCAAAGAAATGTGCATTGAGGGTTTGGTCCTCAGTGCAACATGTTCACATTTAGGGCCCTGAGAACTGATTGGCTCATGGGGGCTCTAACTTTATTAACAGATTCACACACAGTGAATTCAGTGCTGAGTCAATATTATGGCATGGGGCCTATTTAAAGGAAGCGAGTCATTAACTAAGTTTGTATATCTTGTCCATGGTCTTCTTGAACTCCTTGCTTCTTGGGAGTATGAGGCAAGCAGCTTCCTCCACCACATGTAGCTACCACTCTGACACGTTTCACCTCAGCTCCAGCCCAAAGCAATGAGTCAAGTGACTATGGGTTGTAACTTTAGAACCTGTGAGCCAATAGAAAGTTTCCCTCGTTTGAAGTCATTTCTCTCTAGTATCACAAGTGATTTATGGCAGCTGGAATAATAGCTGAAAATGTAGGGATAAGCTCTGAATTGTTTGGTCTATATATCACAGGCACTCTCAGGGGGCAGGGGTCGGGTGGGGGTGGTTTCAATCTCTTAGAATTGGCTAGCCTCGGGAGAAGGGCCTCCCCAGGATGCCCTAAATGCCAGTGTATCGAGAATATAGAAAATAAGTGGGGCATGGTGATACACACCTCTAATTCCAGCACTGAGGAGGCTGAGGCAGAAAAAATCTTAAGTCCAGCCTGAGCTGCATAGCAAAAGTCTGGTGAAAAAAGGGAGTTGGAGAGGAGAGAAGAGGGAGGGAAGCGGGAGGCAGGAGAGNGGAGGAACACAGGAAATAAAGTCAATACAGATATTTGAGGTGAAAGTTTCCTGTTATGTGGCAGTTCCTTGGCAAAGCCAGTCTGTGAACTCTGGACAGTGTGTTTGAAAANATTAATGTGGCCTTATATATATTTTTTGAAAATGCTTTTTCATTATCTCATGAGCATGTAATGATTTGATTTAATGATTAGATACTTACAAAGTACTGTAAGGTGGCCATGTCAGGAAATACTGTCTAAGTTACTGCTGAAAAGCCTATGGCAGACCCAAGAGTACAATCCCTGCTCCCTGTTCCCTGCTCCTGAGACGAGAGCCTGTTCTNCTGCACTGTGAAATCTTTCACAGAAACATTAAAACCAAAGGAGAAAAGTTCCATCAACAAAACCAATGCCATCCCTGGTTGTGATGACTCTGGCGCGTTTCTTTAGGAATACAGAGTATCAAGAATCAATAGGGTTACAAGGAAAGGAAGTGGACATCATCATGACATTAAAACAGGTTTGCATCACAGTACTCTGTAAGTTGATGCTGTTCAGTTCATCTAAGCCTATCCTCCTTGACTTGATCTCTACACACATGTCCCTGGTAAGAAAACTCAGCATCTCTACTGGACCATTAGGTTTCCCTCTCAGGGTGTGCTTGCTGCCTTTGCTGTACTGTTCTGTGCCAGGAGCTGACTCATGACAACTGCTGGGCTGGATTCCCTTTGTCCACTCCACCTTCTCAGTTTCAACCAGTGTGTGGCATTGACAGGAGGGCAGGGTATGAGGAGGGCCCTATTTCCTTGACTCCCTCTCTTCAAATTTGTGGCTTGTCCCTGGTTGAGTTCCTCTCCCCAGGTCACAAGACCTGGATAGGCAGCCCCTCCTCACAACTGTTGTACTCTTTGGGTTTTGAAAGTTGCCTTCCAGTCTCAGGGTGGCAGTTTGGGAGGGGTGAGGGGAGCAGAGCTAGCAACCGACCGGCCCATTGTATTTGTGATAACTCAAAGTAACAGAAGAGAAGCAGGGATTTCACAAGGTTATGGCTGATGAACAGCTAATAAGACCAAACTCAGAATCTGTAGCTTGTAATTGCAGCCATCTGAAAACTGAATATTTATGAGACCTTTTGAAACTATGTGAAACGTAATACTTATAATCGATAAGCTTGAAGGGCAACACTTCTAAAAATAATGATCGCCAGGTTGATCAATATAATCTCCCACATCTGTAAGGGATTTGCAAAGAAAAACAAAACAAAATAAAACCCTATGATTTGGAGTGCCTTGAGCTAGATGCAGTACTTCGTCTTTAAAAATCTTCACTGTTTGAATGAGATAACCAAGAGAAAACTGGAAAACCCAAGTAGGCAGAGCAATAATGTTCTACCAGCGAAGTTTTCAGTGGTATGTTCCTAGTTACCAGTATTTATTTGGTTGGGGTCAGGCTGGTTGCTTTTTTTGTTTGTTTGAGACAGGGTCTCACTATGGGTCACCTGAAAGTCACTATATAGACCAGCCTGATCTCAGAATAACATGGGATCTGCATGCATCTCCACTGCTAGGATCAAAGGTGTGTGCCATCACACCCAGCTAGGCTGGTCTGTGTGTAAGAGGGTTTCTACATGAACTCTTCAAAGCAAAAGAAAAAAAATACAATTAAAAAAAGGGACATTGAAGTGGGTACTTGATTGATATAGACAAGCAGTTTAGATACCCGCCCCCAGTTATTTAGGCTTTATAAGTCTTTACTTTTTAATCTTCAAAATAGAGACTAAATAGTTTAAGGATATTATCTTATGGTTTCCATTGCTGCAACAAAACACCATGACCAAAAAGCAATTTGGGGAGGAAAGGGTTTATTTGGCTTACATTTCCGTATATAGTCCACCACTNAAGGAAGTCGGGACAGGAACTCAAACAGGGCAATATCCTGGAGGCAAGAGCTGATACAGAAGTCATAGAAGGGTGCTGCTTACTGGCTTGCTTCCTGGCTTGCTCAGTCTGCTTTCTTATAGAACCCAGGACCATCAGCCAAGGGATGGCACCACCCACCATGGGCTAGACCCTCCTCCACTGATCACTAATTGAGAAAATGCCTTACAGCTAGATCTCATGGAGGCATTTCCTCAACTGAGACTCCTTCTTCTCTGATGACTCTAGCTTGTGTCAAGTTGACACAAAACCAGCCAGCACAGATATACTCAGGAGATGAGCTTCTAACTTAGACATCCAGAATAGGCAGAACCTGCTATTTGGAGGCATATTAGCTGGCCAGTGTCAGGTAGGAAGAAGGACAATCACTGTCATCTCTGTTGGGTTAGTGAAGTCTTGATTAAGATCTCATAGGGCTCTCATGTAAGAGACCACTTAAGACAAGTACTCAAGAGTGCTAATACTAAGGAAGTAGAGCAGGTGCATTATGTCATTACAGAGATTTGAAGAAGGCAGCCAGATGTGTTGTCAAGGTGGGATGAGACACAGATCAGCAAATTTCAAGAAGATGAACATCTAAGAATAAGAGAGAAAAAATGAACTAGAACTCACTGTGTAGCCCCGGTGTCATCAAATGTGTGTCTAAGACTCCTCGGTGCTGAGATGTCATTAGGAGCTACTACGACTACTTAGACTGAAAGGGAAGGGGCAAGTAAAGGTCAGGGACAAGTGTGCACACAGTAGTGAGTGGCCAGAATAGACCACTCCAGGAGTGGCTGGGCATGAAGGTTCTANAGGCCACAAATCTCAGCTTGAATCCCAGCCTCTGTGGTCAGCTGAATCATTTTGAAGAAATCCTTAGGGTGGCCAAGCCTCAGCCTTCCCTCCTGTAAAATGAAGCTGTATTCAGAGGACTGAGAGGACAAATTCTTACTAAAGGGTTAATAACTGACCTATAGTACACTGGGGTGATTGTTAATCAACAGTGCAGTTCCCACTGCCTCCTTTCAATATTGTTAATTGACAGCCTACAGAGCTGTCTCACAGTTTCCCCATAGTTTTCATTCAAGTGAAAAAATATTTCTCATCTAATATTTGCAAACCTNTGTTTTCTGATAAAAAGCAACTTATCATTAATATGTGAAACCACTGTTCTGTTGGAACTAACCAGTTAATAAGAAACCCTTGTGATTATAGCAAATACACATCTTATAATACCAGGAAGCCTTCTTTGCTATTTTCATCCAAAAACAAATACATAAATTTAGCCTCCAATGCCTATAAATGACCAAGAACCTAAGTTTCTCCCAAAATATTATAAACCCATCCCATTTTCTTACAATTAANCTTGCCATTTTATGACTCACATCCTACTTTTCCAAAGGAATGTGGTCAGGTTGCAAAACATCATCCTTAAAATAAGGAGCTAAAGAAGCAGGCAGTGCACCTCAGGGATCTTTGTGACTTCTCTACAAGACAGAGCAAAGTTATTTGAGAAGAAAACTTCTCATGCCTCCTGAATACTGTATTAGACAGGAAAAATTAGCTTCCAAGTTAAGCCTGCCTTGTAAATAAACAGGTGACCAAACCTCAAGAAGCAAAATAAATCGGTCAGATTAGTAAACATTTAGTTTATGGGTTAAGGGGAAGAGTTGAGTTCACCTTAAATCACCTCTCCGTGATTTCTGGGGGACCAGGACTTGTTTGTGCTCCGTCTGCAGACAAAACAGTCAAGTGTGATTTGTCCTTGTGTTTATCATGATCATGTATCTGTCAGGAAGAAGGGCTGAAATAGGAAATGTTTCCTGCTGTAAGCACAAAAATCAACTTAGTTCCGGGCTAGTGAACTTGCTCATAGGCTTGAGAGAATTTTTAAAACACTGTGTACAGAGCTGAAATAAAATTTCATGGAATTCCTTTATAACAAGTGTTGGAGTAGGGTCAACATCGCTTTCAAAGTCAACCTCACTGCTCCACGATGGGACCACGGACCATTTGCGTCTCCACTCGCCCCCCCCCCATTCTTCATCACCAAACTTTCTAGATACCGAAAATCAATTCCTCCTGAGACTGACATTTTAAATGTAAATATGGAGATTAAAATCAGGTGGAAAATGAAATTCCATGAAAATGAACTGTTAAATATTAGTATAATATTAGCTGTTTCATAATGAACATACCGCTATAGTATAATGCGTTCTTAAGTGCAACGTAGTGTATGACTTCTGTTTTGTTTTCTATCTCTTCTCTAGCATGAGCAGTCAGCTGTGATGGGAAGGCACAGTAGGATTTGGATGGGCAAAGATGGAGGAAAAATAGTATCCCTGGCAGGAAGGAAGCAAAGCACAGAAATAGAAAGGCCCTATCCAGGCATCGAAAATGGTACATAATTTAATTAGGATGAGCTGAGGCCGCGTGAAGGACTGTAATCCACACTGGGCTGGAATAAAATTGAGCCTCTTATACTCAGTATGACTCACAGTCAGGCAGGACCAGCTTCGTGAGCATGTGGCCAGAGCAGTGGTGGGAGGAGGGGCGGATGCTGCTTGCTCCGTTGCCCTGTGAGACATCCTTAACACTTTGGTCTTAGAATCTGCTTTGCATGTGAAGTCCATCGGAATGACCGAGTTTGAACCAGGAGCTCAGGTCTTGGCCACCTGACCTTCACCCCCTAGGGTCCCAGGTCTCATCAAGACTCCCTCCTCTCCCCTTTGCTCTAGGAATAGGCACTGCAACCTGGCCATCCGTAGCGGAAGAAGCCTGTATGCCACATCTGTTGTCGCTCTTTGCTGCTGAGTGGGGTCTGAGTAGAAGCATAAGAGCAACCATGTGGCCCATGCCAGCTCAGGGTGGAGCAAGGTTGTGATCATCTCCACCCTGAGCTGGAGGCACCAGAGAGCAGCATTCAGCAGGCAATTCATCCAGGGCTTCTCAACCACCCAAGCCAGATTCAAAAATTTCTCAGCCTGGAAGTTGCAGTCATTTAGGATTTCTGTCCGGAAGAAGCTGTGGTTTGGAGCGCAGACTCTTGGGAACAGGGATGTCTTAGTGCCATCGTTTTACCCTAAATTCCACTAATAACTAGTCCTACACAGAGCTTTTTTGTTAAACTGGTTCCTCTCTCTAGTTGGGGTTTTATTTGTTTGCTTGTTTNGCTTTGTGTTAAGAAAGGGTCCCACTCTGTAGCCCAAGCTGGCCTCAAAGGCACTATGTAGCCACAAACTTGGAGCAATTGTCCCGATTGTATGCACTGAAGACTGGGATTGCAGGCATGGGCCACCACATCCTGATGCCTCCTGTGTTCTGATAAAGCNGTTACCCCTCTCCATATCTCTCAAGCTTAGAATTGCTGAATCACCACTGATGTAATCACCCCTCACCCAAATTCCTANCTACAGGACACATCCTCCCATCTGTTCCTTGCTCCCAATCCCCCTCCCCAACCCCTGTCTCTGCTTTAGTTCAGTTGTTCATAATGACTCCACCAGACCATCATAACATACTCCTAATTATTCTCGAAGCTTCAAGTCTTCATCTGTTCCATCCTTTCAGCCACTGCCACCCAGGTACCCAATGTGCCATTTTGATCATGCTAATGAGCTTCTTGTGGCCTACTGTCAGCAAATTCTTTTATCAGATGTTCAAGGTCCTTCATATGTTCTCAACTCACTTTTGCACACCTGAGCTATATATAGCACATGCAATCTTTTGGCTGAGTGAAAACATTCCTTGGCACCTAGANATGTTTTGTGCTTGCATTTCTCTTCTCTCTTCTGAAGCCATTTTGTAGTACCTAAAACACTTCCACAAGCCTCAAAATCATCTCCAGCCAGGAAACCTGACCCTTTTTAACAGCTCGCATGGTGCTTCCTTTAGGGAGTCTACTACAACCAGCTGGGCTCNTANTGACTCTGAAAGGGATACCATCCTGCTTTGTCGTTTGAGCATAATGTGGCACAGAGTGAGTGCATAGCTCTCAACTTCAAGCACGTGGGGGACAGGAAGCGTGCCCTCTTACCCTTGGACACTCATGGGTATAATGGGCTCTCTGTACTTGCCTGTTGGACTTGACGAATTAGTGACTCTGTTGTGTAAACAGATCAGGTCTTCTGAAAACCTAGCACACCTGGAACTCTCCTGCGTCATCCCCTTTCCTCCTCCAAGTTCTCCTAACAAAACAGCCTGCTGCTTTCCAGATCCAAGCCNATCAAACACCTGTATCGTCATTATCAACACTAACACAGACTCATCTCGCATTTTATTAATGTCTAAAGTGCTATATTCTGGGTGTTTGGAATAATCGCAGAGAGAACACCTGTTACTTAAGTGCTCTTATTTGCAACCTCTTGAGGGCAATTTATTCATTACTATATTAAAGTGGGTTGTTTAATAACTTGTAACTGTCAGAGAAGAAAGGTAAATTACAGTCACTATGATCAAACTGGATACCTAAAAGGAATGTATTTTTCCACTTGCAAGTCTTTGTTTTTTCCCTAATTTCAATCCTTTTTTCTAGGACTAATTAAGAATTGCAATGCAAAATAGTGAAAGCAAAGGAGATTTATTTTTTGCTGCCAAACTCCTAGACAACCTTAGTATATATCATTAAATAATCCACCCTTGACTTCAAGATGCCATATGCATTATCATAATTATGTGCCTTTAATGCCTTTTCTTGCTCAAAGAAGCCCCCAAATGATTCAGACCACTAATTACCTAATTACCTAATAATTAAATTTTTGAAACTTTGTGTGATAAAATCTCATTCTCCTGAAGAAAAAAAGGGTACTAACTGAATCTGAGCAAGACAAACCTTTAGCTATATGGATTTATAAAGAATCAAAAAGGATGGTTNTATTTTACATTGAGACTTCAAGATGTTTACCTACATAAGAATTAATTAATGCATCATAATTAAAAGGCAAACCTGGAGAGATTGCTCAGCAGTTAAGAACACTGATCTTCCAGGGGACCAGGGTTCAATTCTCAGCATCCACATGACAGATTGCAAGCATCTGTAAGTCCAGATCCAGTGTATCCAATGCCATTTTCTGGCCTTTGTGGGTACTACATGTATGTGATGCACAGACACATGCAAGCAGAACACCCATACNTATAAAATAATTTTTATTAAANATAGACATTTGGAAGGTTCAGTCTTCATTATGAGAAATCTGTAAATGCAGAGAAGGGAAATGATGGGGAAAATTCTAGAACAGGGAAAGGAGGCAGCAGCAATGCAGCTCCCAAAACCTTACCTAGAGGAACAAAGCATTGANCTTTTGCTAGGCTAGGATATGATTAGGTGTCATCACACATCTAGATGTGTATAAGAGACAGCTTAAGAATAGAAGAACAGGTATTTATGTATTCCTCAAATGTAATGTTGGTTCAAAAACAGTTGCTTTGAAGATGGAGCATGGCTCAGGGAAAAATTCGACTGGTCAAATGTGCTGAGTTCATACCTCAGTCTCAGACAAGAGGAACACTTGAAAGGAGGGAAAAAGAATACAGACAAGCCAGATACCACCACCATCACAATCACCAGAGACTGTCGCCATTTCTTAAATAATTGCCACACGCCAGGTACTGTCTTAGGAGCTTTAGTGCATCTTCTCATTTCATGTCCACATGACAATCTTTGCCAGATAGTGTACTGTTCCCATTTTGTGAGTGAAGAAATGGAGGCTGTGAGATTAATTCTCCTCGGGCCCTACTAATGATGATGACAATGTATTAAACAAAAGGAAAAAAAGCAATTTTATCAGAGAGTACCANAGGTAAAAAGAAAGAAAACACAAACAACTAAAAATACACAGATACACAGAAGTCAATGGTAAAGTAAATAATTAATAATAATAATAATAATAATTTTCTCACCCAGAACAAGTGAAACTAAAGTGACCCAAGATCTTAAGCTCCCTATAGCACCTTCCACCGATCTTCCCTTCTCAACTCTACAACAACTTGTCTTATTTATAGCCACTGTCACTGCCCTGGGGGAAAAGGGAAAAGAAAAACCTCCCTTCTCCCAGGTCAGCTTCCAAATACAAAAAGGCAACTTCACACTCTGTCTGCAGAGTAAGGGCCGAGCTCACAGGAAACAACAGCTGCTGAGAACCTGATTTGCTGTGCCCGTAACAACACCCATAGCCACAATTCTAGGCATCAGGAAGACAGGCTGAGGGTTCCAAGAACTATAGTCTTGAAGAAAGTGCTGTATATGAACAATATCAAATGAAAGTTATGAGCTGAAAGAGAACAATTTTTAAAAAGCCACAGAAATAGGAGAAAATCAATTGTGGATGAATAAGAAATGTAAAGGCAATAAAAAGACTACTGTCCAAGGTTCTACAAGTATAATCCAATTCAGAAGGGACTTTTATAGCTCANACACGCAACAGGGGTGTGGGAAGAGTAGAAAAGAATTTGTGATCTTTACAGATATTTTATAGACTCTTAACATATCAATTATTAAATGTCTCCATTCCTTCCCATGACTTTCTAGGACCATAGAGAAATTGACATTTATTGAAAATCATAATTAGGTTGCTGATCCTCAACTTATCAAAGTCTTTAAGAAGGATATAATGAGTAATGTATCTAATCAATAACAAGAGATTAACAAAACAAAATTATTTTCCTAGACATTCCTTATTACTAAAGGGTCATGTTGACAGACATGTCACAAACATATGAGATTGGGGTTAGCTCAGCTCAGTCAGTCTATGTAAAACTATAAACTTTCAGGTGGAACAGAGAAAAAAATTACAAAAACTATGTCCTTCCCACAACTTTTGCTATTGTGCTCAATAGCATCCAAACTCTAGAGAAACACATGTCTCTATAAGACAAGATATAGTCATGAAATGACCATAGAACCAAGAGTCTGAACTTTCCATTCTTAGGACCCTGAGGAAGTCTCAGAAAGTGGGCTCAGCTCCACCACTCAGGGACTGAAGGAATGAGAACTGACTGCCTTTCAGATCCAGCAGTGCATATCAGATTCAAATCACTGTGAAAATGAAAAGACAGGGAAACCAGACAACGNTATGTTGTGCTTGCTTTTCCACTTGAATCTAGCANGTTCACTGTGCCTATTGGCTTGGGAATTGCTAAAAATATACCAATGGGGTATTTCACAAACTGAAACTCTACTTGCTCTCCTCTATCTAACACTGACTGCTGCATCCAAGCTTGAAGATGACGAGTCCCTTTATTTGTCCAACCTCTCTAAACTCCACTGAAGCAGATATGAAGAAGACCGGAATGGGTCAGAGATTCAGCCTTCCCATCTTTCCTCCTCTCTTCTGCATCTTTCCTACCTTGGAACTCATGCAAATTTACTGGAGAAAAGGTAGGCATCAAGTATGTAGGTAGGTATTCTGTTCACCTTCCAACCTTGAAATGGAGTATGAAAAATCACCATATCCTCCCAACCCCTCCACTCACTCCCACCCTNCACAAACACCAGAGACACAAAATACCCGTTTTCTTCAGAATAACACCAAGATTCTGGAAGATACACCTCTTTCTACAAGTTCACAGATGCATTTAAACCTTACGACATATTCTTAAGGATANTACCTTGACAGAAATACATGTGGTGTTATTGAGTGATACACAAATTTCCCATAAGCCATTGTGTTAGGAAAAGACCATTCCATAAAAGATGGTGCAACACTCTAACTGAACTCAAGAATGAACTTAAATAGCAAGACTATATTGCAAAGCGTCTAAATAAAAATGGTCCTGGTTGTCAAAGGGTGAGGGAAGGCATGGCTGCCAAGTCAGTGGGCTGGGGAGCAGAGGACAAGAAAAGCCCTACCTGATAGGCATCAGGAATGTTGACTGTTTCTCCATGTTCCCCGACATAGCCAATGATGCCTTTGCCCCAAGGGACCTGCACCTCATTTGAGTTCTCTGTGCTGCTGCAGGGGAGCAGTGGGGTTCCCGCATGGACATCAAAAAATTTGGAGACCAAACTCTTCTTGCCAGCAGCTGCCCCCTCCACTAAGAAGAGAGAGCAACGGTCAGCGTCCACCATGAGACACACAAAGATGAGGATCTTGTAGCTTAGGCTGGTGAGGTCAAGGTCATTGGAAATGTCCTTGACCAGTTCCAAGAAAAACTGACGTTCGTTATGCTTTTTGAGGTGGCATTTGTAGTCGATGGCCGTAGGGGGATACTGAGGCAGATTCACCCTCGATTCCAGCAGGGCACTGAGAATGTGGGCTGTGGTTGGGGGCAGGGAGCTGGCCTTCCTGAGCAGGGCCCTCCGCCGGACACTGCTCATGGGCTCCTGGGCCCGGGAGGTCACCTGTTCATCGTAGGTCCTGTTCACATGGATGGCCTTGGAGCGGGCAAAGCTCTTGCGCAGCTCTTTCTGCGAAGCTTTCCGCTGCAGGTTCCCATCCCCCCGGCTGCCACCGGCCCAGCTGGGACTCAGGGGAACCCCAGCACTTTCCCCACCACCGGGCGTGGGATGGCTGTTGGCAGAGCCCTGGGGTCCAGCACCACCACCTACCCCAGTGCTGCTTCTGCCACTACCCTGAGCCAAGCTACCAGTGCCAGCCAAGGCAGGCTTCAGGCCCGAAGCCCCCTGTCCCGAACTGTGTCTTTGTAGCCACTTGTCCACCAGTTCCTGCTTCCCTTTCCGCATCAAGTAATCTTCCAACAACTCTGGGTGCCTATCCAGAAAAGTTTCCACCTCCCCGAAGTCCATGCTGGAGGCTGCCATGGTCCAAGGCACCCCTCGCCTCGTCTCTCTACTCTTGGACCACACGTTAACCTGTCCCCAGGCCTCTAGCTGTTGCTGCACATGTTTGCCCACACCAGTGTCCCCAGCTCGGTGCTACCTCCCTGCGGGCCAGCAAGAGGTTGATAAGAACAGCAGGATCCCAGCTGGGAGATGCCCGCTCCTTCCGAGGCTCAGAGCCGCTGCCACCCACCCTACCCCTGCTCCTCTTGCTCCGCACAGGTGCCGGCCCGGAGCACCGGCCGCAGTCACCGCTGCTTCCCGGGCGGCTCGCGCCACCGCTGCTCCAGTTCCCGCAGCCACCGCTCCGCCGCCGCTGGAGCCGGCAGAGTGGACCACTGTGAGACAGAGGTAGGCAGGACACGCCCCGGAGTGAAGCTCTGAGCCTGCTGGGGGTAGGAGGGGAGGAGCAGATGGGGCGCACAGCAGCCAAAGTCCACGGCCCAGGGTGCCAGGCGGTTCCTGGAAGAGTCTCTGCGCAGCGCCGAGTGGGGACGCACCTAGATGCCCCCCCACCCGGCGCGCCGCCCTTCCAGCCTCACCTCCCCAGTCCGCCCCGCTCCGCCCCCTAATCCTTCAGCTTTCCAGAAGGCCCCTGGGGAGCCCAGTGGGAGTCCAAGTACTGAGAAATATTGATGATTTGTGAGAATCAGGACCCAAAGTGCACGATGAAGACAGGAGGGTCCCCAGAGTCAGCCCGGGTTTTATTTTTNTAGGATGAGACTGTACTTTTAGTTTGCTTGGTTCCTCGGACTACCCAGCACTCTGTGGGCGTGCAATAAATATTAATCAAACTAGTTTCCTTGAAGTTCCCTGTGAAAGAGATTCTTGAATTTAACGAAACTCGGGGATACTCACCACCTCCCTTCTCTCGGTGATGGTGGGGAGCTGTACTTTGAAGGAGAAGGTAAAACTCACTTACCCTGATTTAGGGAGACCCCGTGGAGCAGNGGTTCGTGGGCCCGCGGGAGCGAGGCTCCTTCTCTGCTGCACACTAGATGCATCGGTTCTCTTCCTCTCATTAAAGAGTCCTCACCTTCTCTTCGTTCTCTCTCAAAAGTCACAACATCGTGGGGCTTACGCACCAAGATGTCTGCACTGTGACAGGTTCCTCTCAGCCCTGCCCTGGCAGTTCTTTGGAGCTGGCTAGTCATGCTAACAAAAGGTTTCCCTTTGGCCTCTTCCAACCTAGTAGTTAAGCTAGACAGAGAGGACCAGGGTGATGATGCTTTCTTGAAGCAGGGGTATCTCCACTCCTGTGGGAACAAGGCAGATGCAGAACCTGGACCACTTCCAGAATAGGAGGCTCTTCCAGAATGCCAGAGGTGGGAGCGATTGACCAGAGTAGAAAAGGAGGCAAGCAGGGATTCTCAGGGGCTCCNTGTGGCAGCCCTAGGTTGATGTCCACTTAAGCGGACATGAGAGCTGAGTAGGCAAGGTATATTAAACCTTAAATTAACATAGGAATTAAATTCTCTCAACAGGCCTGTGGCACAGAGGTTTATCATCCTACTTTAAAGATAGAAAATGCTNGAAAACTGAGTAACTTAATCCAGGCAGGGCTCACAGCCAAGGGGCATAATACGCTCATTAGCTTGGGTCTAGANAGAGGCACANTCTCAGACTGCCTGCCACCTGTGCCAGGTGAGTCACATCTGTGCCAGAATTCAGACCAGAAAAAGAAGGTAGAATGCCCTCTAAGTATTCTTCTGACAACCCCGGGAGTATCGAACACTTGCTCAAGAGTTCCAAGTCAGCCAGTTAGACGGCTCATCTGGTACAGGCACTTTCTACCAAGCCTGACAAGCAGAGTTCCATCTAGGGATGCGTGAGATGGAAAAGAACTGATGGCCTCAAATTGTCCTCTGACCTCAGGGCTGCCCACCCCTACGCACAATTAATATACGAATAAATAAATGTTATTCAAAAACTTTAATTCCAAATGCCCCTGCTTAATCATTGTTAGCCTTGGGACCAGAACACCAGTGTGGATTGAAGAAAGGTCCCAGTGCTTTTCTTGCCTCACTCAGAACACTGCTGTACGGTGTGTAACCAGCAGGAGGAAGGAAATAGCCACTGCTGTTTTGTAGTAACTTTATCGATGTGGGAGTCACATAGCTTTCAACTCACCCTTTTGAAGTTATAATCCAGGGCTGAGGATATAGTTCAGTTGGTTGAATGATTGACTAGCAGGCACAAAGCTAAACACTACATAAAGCAGGTATGTAGTCCCTAGATTTTAGTTCCAGCACTTGGGAGCTGGAAGTATTGAGATCAAAAGTTCAAGACCAGCCTGGGCTACATGAGATGCTTTGTCTAAATACAATAATAATAATAATAATAATAATAATAATAATAATAATAGTAATAATACTAATAATATAAATAAGGGGCTGGAGAGAAGGCAAAGCAGTCAAGAGCATCACTGCTCCTGCAAGGAACCTGGTTCCCAGCATCCACATGGCAGCTCACAACCATCCTTAATTCCAGTTTCCAGGGACCGAATGCCTTCTTGTGGTCTCCACAGGCTCCAAGTACACACATGGTGCACATACATACACACTGACAAAACACTCATAAACATAAAACAAAAATAAATAAGTCTCTGAAAAATAAAATAAATAAAAAGTTACAAGTTAGTGAAGTCCAGCACATTCACAGATTGTGTGTTTGGTGCTCATGGGGCGAAGGGAAACAAGTAAACACATAGGGAAACAGGATATCTGTGATAGGTAGAGTGAAGAGTAAAGCTTAGGAAAGGAGTGGCTAAAGGGAAGAGGTGGTAAGACAGCCTTTCTGAGGAGGGGACAGCTCGGCAGAAACCTGATGAAAATGAGACGTGTTACATCTTGAATAACAGCCTACGAGGCTGGAGAAGCAGACTCCAACACTGTGAGAAGGAACATGTTGGAGTATTTGTGAAACAGCGTGGAGCCCAACTAGAGGCAGAGAGCCAGGAGCAGGATATTGGTAGTTAGGAGTTGACAGCTGCCAAGAAAGTAAGTGGTGATGAAGAATTCAAGAAAGAAAATGTTCTGCGCAGTGCCCAGATCACAGAAAGTGCTTAATACACGCTAGCTATTCTCCTGTTTTTATCTGTATCATTTGGTGCGTGGAAACCTTACTGCATACAATCACATCTCTGATGACTTCGGTGACCTATCAGGAAGGATGGTTTATGGTTTGCTAGAACTGGCTAGTAGGGGCTCACAAGAGCCCATTTTAGCCTATGTTTCCAACGAATGTCCAGTTTCATCATGCAGCTTACAGTCAGCCGTGATGGAAATGTGTGTGCCGTGGAAGTCTACAGATATTNCAAATCTGGATTTGTGAGTGTGGGTCAGTAGGTCTCTCTCCCTGTCTCTTTGTCCCTGTGTGTGAGAGAGAAAAAGAGAGTGCATGTGTGCATATATGTGCTTGGATGTGTGTGATATGTGGGTCTGGGTGCCACGGCACCTGTGGAAGTCAGAGGACAACCTTTGGGTGCAGGGGTCTTGCTTCTCCATCTGGTTTGAGATAGGCTGTCTTCACTGCTGTGAAAATCAAGTTAGGTGGGCCACAAGCTTCTGGAGAGTCCTGCCCCCACCTCCCATTCCCCACTGGCCACTGGGATTATAGGTGCTTATGCTATTGCAACCAGCTTTTTCATGGCATCTGGGCATCCAGACTCAGTTCACCAGGCTTGGGTGACAATTGCTTTACACAAGGAGCCATCTCGCCACCTCCAGGAATTTTTTTTTTCAGATTATTGTTGTTTAGTAGTTACTAGTATTGGATGAAAACAATCACATGTCTATCAATTAATTAATAGGTAAATAAAGTGTGCTATAGTCGTATAATGAAATATTATCCTGCCGCAAAAGGAATGAGGTACTGATACATACACAATATAAAAAACANCATACAAAGTCAAAATAGTCACCCNCAAAGAGTCACATTTGTATAATGTCATTTATATCAAAAGTTCAGAATAGGAAGCTCCATTAGGACAGAAAATGGACTGATTTCCGAATGGAAAGGAAGAAGAATGCCTGAAACTAAGTGTGGGGATTGTTTGTTTGTTTGTTTGTTTTGAGGAGTGATGTAACAAGAATGTTCTAACATTGATTGTGTGTGATTTGTACCCTACGCCTTACTATTATTTACTCATTATGACTATTTTGTGGTGCTGGGGATTGAACCTAGGNCCTAACGCACACCAGGTAAGCACTCTACCTCTGAGCTATACCCCTTGCCATCTTTTTTTTCTTTTCAGATAGGGCCTCACTAATTTGCCCAGGCTGGCCTTGAGCTCACTCTGTGTCCCAGGCAAGCCTAGAAATCACAGTCCTCCCACTCCAGCCTCCCAAGTATCTGGAATTACAGGCCTGTACCACCCCTCTCTGAGGCTGGGCCATATTATACACCTTAAATGAGTGAATTATACCTCAATAAAACACAAATACTCCTGGCCATACCACAATAGTAGTACTGTGCATGAAGGCATAAAAGGCCCCAAGCATCCTCAGATAAGGGAGCACAGACCAGCCCCAGGCTGCCTAAGGCAGAAGCTTAATAAACAGCCTCCTTGACAAACTCATTACATATACAGTTTTATCACTCACCAGTGTCTGTAGAGTCAAAACCTCTGATTTTGTTATATATGTATGTATTTTTCCATTGTGGTTAAGACTCATGTGTCACGATCACCTTAACCAATTTTTAAATCCAATTCGGTGGCACTAACTATATTCACAGTGTTGTACAGTCACCACTGCCGATCCCAAGCACTCTTTTGATCTTGCAAACTGAATCTAAAGCCTCTGATTTTGATCNTGGATCTCATTTTGAGAAACAAGAGGCAGGTGCTGAGAATAATGATCAGAGTAAGAAAAGCAATAAAGGAGATGGGGGGGTGAATTTGGCATTTCTGGTCTGGTTTTGAATTGGCTGTGTCTGTGTTCCCTGCTTGGCACATGAAGTCACGGTAACACTAAAGCGTTAGCTGTTGAGATAGGAAGCTGGAAGGCTTGAGAACACTGTGACAGAAGGCTGCATAATAAGCTGTGTGTTGGTGTGACTCAAGCATCATTCTCTCTTCTTTTCACAAAGTTAGAGTCCCAACAGGAGACAACCTACTCAAATCAAAATAACTCTAAGAGGACTAAATTACAAAGACTAACTTAAAAGGCAGATGATAGATAAATTCCAGGGATCGTAAAGGAACCTGAGACGCAACAATAGACAAGTCACCACCCTGATCCTCGGACAGAAAGAAAGGTTACCAGGACCCAGGAGATACACTTGAGGTGTGCAGTAACAGCTGTCATAAGACACTGAGAACTCATCCCTACCTCAAAGGAGGGATAGCAGGAAAAAATACCTTGAGTTCATTTTCACGTCCCCCCTCCTGTCAGTGACCAGACCTAACTAGAAGTTGGAAGATGTTAGAGCCTGTTGACAGAACCCTAAAAGTCACCTTACCTAGGCAGAAAGCAGGGGAGACAAAACAGGAGTTGCATCAAGTCTGGAGTAGAAAAAGGAAAGTACTCAACTCTACATGGAACCTCAAAGAAGTCCCATTAAGAAATAAAACACAACTGCATTTTTTCCCCTTAGGAAATAACTCAAATAATTTTCTGTGTAATTCTGCCCTCTTCTGATCATCTGCTAATTCCATCAACGCTGTTCTAATACACTCTACAACAGTAGCTGCAGGCTACAGGATACCCTCGTGAATATAAGCAGTCACACCAAAGAGGTATGATACTGTGAAAATAGATATGATATAATAAAGACTGTGTAGCCAGTAGCATCTCCTAGGGACTATCATACCTGAAAATGTATGCTATTTCAAACATCCCATAATCTGGAACCAATTTCTTGAATCTCAGTGAACTCCTGTCTCCTAAGCTTGTCCATAATGGTTTCATTCTCTAATGCAGACATCACTGGCTTTTATTGTGTGACCTCTGGGATTGTGAAACATGGACAGGGGCAGAAGCCTAACAAACCACCTCAGAACTTATTTGGTTAGTGTGATGATTTTTCTACTTCTTACAGATGTGTTGGTTAACCCTTGGTTCTTCTGTTCCTCTTAGCAGTAGTGGAATCACTCATGTGGCTGCATTCAGCTGGGTCTATTTCTATGAAGTGCTCATCCATCAGGTCATCTTTACATGACTTCCCTCTAAGTGGGATAACTTCAATATTGGTATGATACGGCAACTGTGTTCCAAATGGGAGCTATACAACTCAAAGATTATATAGTTCAGACCAGTTAGCTGAGACAGAGGCAATAGTGTGTGTACTCACAGGCTCTCTTTTCTGGGAACCACTCATCCAACAGTTGACCACACAAGCTCTCTAAGGAATCCCAGACCCCTATTTCCAACTGCTACAATGTTATAGATAACTCAAATGTATCAAGGTCACTTAATCACTTGATTCTATACAGTTTAGCTCAGAAATTACTATAAGACAAGCCTCCCTCACCTGTCCATTCTCTATCAACTGGCATTGTCTTCCACATGATTGATGTGATCACAGCCTCACTCATAAGTCTTTTATCTATTTAATTTAGTCCTCACCAAAAGACATATAATGCGGTGATTAACTGCCCCCCTAAAANATACATAAATGCAGAAACTGTACATGTGATCTGATTTGGAAGGAAGGTCTTAGTGGGTGTAATAAAGTTAAGGACCTCAAGACAATATTGTACTGGACTGAGAGTAAGCCCTCCAGAGATAAGGCTAGAGATTGAAGTCCTGTGTCCACAAGTACAAGAATGTCAAGTACCTGTAGCAGGCACCTCAAGCTAGCAAAGAATCAGGAAATGGATTTTCTCTCAGAATTTCCAGGTAAAATATCAGCTTTCTTAATATCTTGAAGTTCTGGTCTCCAAAATCACAGGATAAATTTTCCTCTGTTCTGAGTCACCAAGTGTGTGACACGTTGGTACAGCAGTCCTAGAAAACCAGCACCAGACCCCTCCACATTTTCTCTTACTTCATCTCTCTTCCTGTCACCTTCCACAGTCCAAGCTTCAGCCCTTTCTCTTTCCTGTGCATTCTCTTGGTGTCCTCCCATACCTGCCTCTCAAATTCCTCTTTTCTGTTCTGACCTATTTGAAATGTCATGTGCTCTGTGACTGCCCTTCCCTATATTGTCCATCCCTGTGTTGAGCCAAGGCTTCATCAAATCTCTCTCAAGGATCTTTGACATTGACATTGGTGAGAGCATCAAGCATGTTTGTTTGTGCTAGTCATTTCATTAAACACTCTACACACACTTTGGTCACCAGACATGTGGAAATCAAGTCACTGGCTACGAAGCTTCTTCACTGTTGGATAGCTTTCATAGTACCAGAAGATGCTCTGTAAGCTGTTTCGTGTGTGTGTGTGTGTGTGTGTGTGTGTGTGTGTGTGTGTGTGTGTGTGTGCGCACGCGCGCACACGCTCAAACTGACTTGAGACTGGTAGAAGCTGAAGAGNGTGTGTGTGATCAACAGTCTTACCCAGCTGTGAACCTTGTGAGCTGTTATAGAATTCAAGATTCCCAGGAAACAACAATAGACTCAATCCAGACTATAATTAGTTAAATCTATTAAAGCTGCTAGCAGGACAGCACTCTCTTGGCCAATTAGAGACTGCTCCTCTAAGGGGAGGGGGAATTTTTAAGGTAAAAGCCACAGGAAGACCTTGAGTATCTGCACAAGCAAGTCAAGAGCTGTTCTGCTCTACCAAGATTAGGTAGTGAAGGCAACCTCAGACTAGTCCTTGAATGTCTGCATAAGCAGGTTATGGCCAAAAAAGCAGTTGGTCATAATTGTAACAAAGCAGATGGTCATGGCTATACATTTCTGTACTACCCTCCCACTGAATCAGGGTTACTAGGAACTTATCTTCTAGGGACTAGAGTCAGAGACAAACAATTAGTAGGAATCAAGACGAATGCCTAGCATAAAATGAAGTTTCTTTGGCTACCACCGAGCGACAATAACAACCAAATGTCACAATAGGTACAAAAGTGGCATGAAGGTTATGGGGGTAACACACCACTTTCTGGTTGGACGTAAGGCCCACTCCACAGGAGGAAACACATGCCTGGTACAGTAAACTGGGCAAGGACTCCATGGTTGATACGTTCATAGACCTAGGAGTGAACCTATTGCTATTATTTTGCTACATAGGCATAATATCAAACTACCCTCTAAATTATTATCTCTATATCCATAGATTAATGCAGCTCCCAGACCACACCAGTGCAGAAGACAGTTGTTAATACAGAAACTCACAGTTGGTCAACGTGCAGAACGTGTCTGTGAGGTGCTTAGCCACAGATGGGACCTCTCTCTCTCTCTCTCTCTCTCTCTCTCTCTCTCTCTCTCTCTCTCTCTCTCCTCTCTTCTTTACCCATACACATGCGAGCACACACAGGGACATCTCAGAAGATTGTTAGATCCAGAAGCTCAGGAGGACTGGTGTGAAGCAATGTCTTCTGGATACGACAGACAGTTGCCCTCATGAACTTGCAGCAGCTGTAGTTACCCACATATGACCTGCACATGATCAAGCCAGTCAACATCCCAGCATGGAGAGGGAAGTGGCTCTATGCCCCCATCCTTAGCTGAGGAGCTATGGACAGTTGATGGCTTCTGTTGGAACAAGAGTCCATTTCCTTTGAGGGTGTGGCCCCTGGTAGGTTGACCACATCCCGGATAGTGGATGGCCCAACACCCATGAGCACTTAGTAATCTTTTTAAGTTTAAGGAGGTGTGACATTTTACCAAGCTTTCCAATGCAAACTCATTTGAACTGAGGAAGAAAAATTCCAAGAAACCAGGTTATTTGAAATGCAGATCATGTTAGGTTTGGGGGCCATTTTAGCTCAGCCTAAGAACTCTCTTTAGTGTGAGTCTTGCTTTTTATTCCCAGTAGTTTTCATAAAGTGTCTGGTTCACTTCTGTGCCTTGAAGCCATTGCTCCCTATTTGTTGTTGTCAATGCTTTTGAATTCTGGCAACAGATTAGTATTTCCTGGAGCCCCAGAGCCCTTTAGAACAGAGACTTATCACTAAAACAAATAATCATAATAACAAAAATAAACAAGGAAAAATTTTTTTCAAAAAAGGAAGATATTATTTATTCAGTTAATATAGCTTTTCTTCTAAATCTGAATTTTAGCTCTTTTGGCAATTATCTTGACTGAGGCTCTCTGATAAAAAACAACAGATCAGAATCTTCTAGTCCTAGTTGCAAAGAATCCGTCCACGAATCATTTCATACTGCAAGTAAAATGGCATAGCAATTTTGTCATTAGCTTAAAATCCAAGCCATTGGATTTTACAGTGGCTTGATTTTCCCTGCACATATCAGACTTAGAGAAATCACAGAACAGACACAGTGACAGCAATGCCAGCAGCGTCACAAGCTAGGATACAAGGGAGCCTGACACGCCAGCAGGCAGGCTACGAGCAAGTAAGTATAGAAAGCAGAAATGAGAACAAAGCAGAGTACACCTAGAATGTGATCAGTCAGAGGAACTGCAACATCAAAAAGCAGGGAGACTGGTTTGCCAGAGGGGTGGTCAGAAATGGAATCATTGGAATCCTGAGAAAAGGAAAGGTGTATATATACTGCNTGGTATTTGTCATTTCACTTGCAATTATTCAGTACCTTCTTCCTTCCAAAGGGATAACATACAACTGTCATGTACATCCTTCGGGGGTGGGGGGAGAACACCTTTGCCCTACCTTTGCTCTTGCGTTCAGCACTCTATCTAACAAGTCTTAGTCAGNGAAATGTGAGCACAAGCAACGAGCAACATGTCTGTGTTTAAGATGTATTGNGAACCTCTTCCATGGTTCTTGATCTTCCCCCTCTGACATAAGAATAAGAGTGTCTGATGCTGGTACTATCCCTTTAATCGGGNTTCCAGAATGGGAAGCCATCTAGACAGAACCACAGCTGACCACAGCCTACATGCCATGGGAATGGGGAGATAATCACTGTTGTTCCAAGTCCTTGAGATATTGCTACTACAGCAAAACTGACTACAAAGAAGTGGGTATCTACACATGGCAGGTAGCTGTGACTAAAATATGTGTGACCTAATCTTCAGCACTAGAGGATAGCAGGAAAATGGTACCTGGAGTTAGAAAGACTGTAACTCATATAGGGATAACNTATTTGGGGAAACTGACCCTTACAATATCTTAACTGGGAGGGACTAATCTAAAGAACTTAGAACTTCCAGGCATGAATACCTAGAAACAGTGTTTATCTGAGGCATCTTTGGGGACCAAATACCACAATGTATAACAAATATTTACTGAGTAAACTAGTTAATGAATGCCTTCCATTGTAGCAGACCACATTCCTACCCATGGCAGACATGGACACACATTTTTTTAACATCATTTTAATCATCAAACTGCATTTATATGGTCAGCATTTTCACAAAATGTCAAATAACTTACAAAAAAAGGATAATTACCTAAAACTAAGGCTCTTAGCGGGATGAATACAATAAAAATTTGATTCCATGAAATTGCTTTAGATTTTGATAGGACAGACATTATATATGGGTGATGGTAATTTAAGTATATGGATCTCAGGTTTAAAATACTTGAGTATATCTAATCTAAAAGGTAGAAAAGTCAGATACTGGAGGACAAGGACCCAGGGTCTAATCCCACATTTAAGGATTAGCACCAACTAGGTATTTGATTATGAAAGTATCTCAGGACCCCCTTTTCTTAATTTCTCAGTATTTTCTGGCCTCTGTTTTTGTGCTCTTACATTTTGTATGTTTTTTTGGGGGGGGTTACAGATTTTTTTTTTATCCCTTCCTTTCCTTTTTTTCTTTCATTCTCTATTTTTATCCTTCTCTTCTCCTGTCTTTATCTTTTGTTTTGTGGTTTGTTGTTGTTGTTGTTGTTTGTTAGTTCTTAGTTTCCTGAAACAACCTCTTACTGTGTAGCCTAGGCTGGCCTGGAACTCCATATCCTGCCGCCTCA
>LZPO01055231.1:101441-111674 GCA_001675575.1 Neotoma lepida
ATATCCTTTGATTTCTTTTTTTACCTTTTTTATTTTAAATAAATTCTGTTGTGTTCAGTTGTGGCCCTAGGAAATAGTGTTTACATTCTTACTGTTGATCAGAAAAGACTTCTTCTTTACCACATTAGTAAGCTGCACTAAAGAATAAAGGTGCCAGTGTGGCATTTGGGGGAAGGTAGAAGAAAAATAAATCACAATTTCTAGCTTATAGGATTGACTTCAGGAAGTATCTAAGGTAGTGGGTGAGTGCACTGGGAGAGTGTCCTGCTTTGGCAAGTAATAAGGTCCAACCAACGTGGCCAAAAAAGAAAAAAGTGCTCAGAGAGCTAGGAGCTACCTCTGTTCTGTATGAACAGAACACCTCCTGAGGGTTCATCCACCAATAGGTACCATCTTGGCTGAATTCTCCACTGGAAATCCTTACAGTACTTGTCTCTCCACTTTCATTGTAATTCTGGGAGTTACAGGCATTAAGGGTTCTATATGAGATGTTTTGATATTTTTCACCCAACAGGCTTCCCTGTAGTAACTTAAAAGAAGTCTCTCACAAAAAAAAGGGTAGGAGTTGCTGCCCTGCCATCCTAAGAGATGTGTGCTGTGCCCACAGTGCCCGGCCTCTGTCCAACAGCTTCAGTCTCTCAGAGCTTGCTGGTGTAAGAGGGTTCCAGCTCCTCCAAGAGCAGCTTTCATAGACAGTACCACGGCACCTTCTGGGTCCTGTTTTCTCATCTTTTAAAAATAGATAATAATTAGCGATGTAGACACAAGCACCTGCAATCCTACACTCTCAGTGGGCCACAAAATACTCAGTAAAAACAAAAACAAACAAATTCCTATCAAGCAGAGAGACAGTTGGGTGCTAAGAAATCTCTACTACATAGGGCAGTGAAGGATGAGATGTAAAAGTGACTCAATCAGAATCAGCATTGGAGCAGCTCATCAATGAAGCNTATCAGCGCTGTGTTACATGCTGTGTATGAGAAGGCCATGCTAAGTCCTTCGGGATACCTGTTGTGAGTTCCAGCAAAGTAGTCTCCATTCTGGATTCCAGAACTAGTCACGCTGAAGCTATGCTGTCTTGGAGACTTGCCTCAATCAAGAGAAAAAAGAACCAGAGCTGGCATTCACCTTGGTTGTGGAGTGGGGGCAGTCATAGACGATCCTACCCCTGATCAGAAGAGTAATGCTGAGTGAAGAAAGTATTGCCACAGAAAGACCTCTTAGCTTTTGAACACCTGCTGCTTTATAANACACATTTAGTGTAAAGGAGGTNGATTCTGTTATCTTTCCCTAAGAATTTTGATCTTATTACAAGGAAGTCCCTTTTCTGCATAATAGACCTCTTAAGGTTTCCCTAGTGAAATGGGTCTCATATTTCTTACCACTCTCTGGGAGTTACACCAGCACTTGAGTCAGCTATGAAACAACTAAAAGCAATCCTGAGTCTGATACTTCCATTAAAATTGGCCAAGGTAAATCTAAACCCAGTGAGAGGTGAATGAAATAGGCAAGATATCGGAACTAGTATTTCATACTGTATTAAGTGTTCACGAGAGCAAGAGCCATAAGAACTGTTGGTGAGATTGCAAATTGACTCAACCACTTTATATAATATTTGCCAGTATCTATTTAAGATAAGCACGCAGCACCCCTAATTCAGCAGTTCCATTGCTCACTATATACCCAACACATACATGTGTGTGTTATCAAAAGACATGCAAAAATGTCCTTAGCATTAATAACACTAGTTTCAGGTTGGAAATGACTCCAGTGTCTATCAACAGAAAGTGTAAAATGAATAGGATGTGCAATAAGAAGGGAATGAGCAGACGTGCTCCATGTGACAATNTTAGTGANTCTCAGACAAACTAACCAACGAAAGAAATGTGCTAAGTAACTCCCACTGGGAGGGTTCAAAGACTAACAATGGAACAGGAAAGGTTATAAAAGAAGCTTGGGATGTGCTAGTGCTCTTGTCTTTTGGACCACGGTGGTGATGACTTGGTCATAATTTTTTACTATTATCCACACTTTATGCATATGTATATTAATCATATACTTCTATTGAAGTTTCTGGTTTGTTTGTTTGTTTTGAGTCAGGGTCTCACTGTTTATCCCTGGTAATGTCAACCAGGGGCTGGCCTCCAACTCACAGAGATCTACCTGCCTCTGCTTCCCAAGTATTGGGCTAGAAGGTGTGCACCACCTCACCAGTTTGAAGTTTGTTTGTTTGTTTGTTTGTTTGTTTGTTTTGTTTTCAAGACAGGATTTCCCTGTGTAGCCCTGGCTGTCCTGGAACTAGCTCTGTAGACCAGGCTGGCCTCGAACTCAGAGATCTGCCTGCCTCTGCCTCCCCAGTGATGGGATTAAAGACATACACCATCACACCCAGAAAGTTTCTGTTTCTTACTGAGTAAAGTTAAATCAGTACAGTANTACTGGATCAGACAACCCTGCAGTATGAGGACAACACCCCCAAACTTGGAAGGCAGGGTTCTCTTCATGTGGAATGTGTGTGCACACGCCGCTTGTGTAAGCCTTGTGTGCACAGGGGCCTGCAGGGGCCTGAAAAGGACATCAGATCCACTGGAGCTGGGGTTGCAGACAGTTGTGAGCTTCTAGACATCAGTGCTGGAAACTGAACTCTGGTCCTCAGCAAGGACAACAAGCACTCTTAAGGCTCTGAGCCATCTCTTCATCATCTACTTTCTTTATTTCTGCAATATGCATGTGTAGTAAAAAGTAGAAATGATCTGCTTTGACCCCCACTGTGGGCAGGAAAGCATTATGATGAGAAAGTGGGAAACCATAAAAGTAGGAGGAGAAAGGGAGATGCTTAAAATATAGNACGGGAAGAGTGAAGCCATAATCGGAGAACTAAGTCCATCAAGAATAGAGAACATGAAGTCCTTTTGGGGGACTGGGGTTCTAGATCTGGACTTGAGCACTCGTCTGATATGTGAGACCCTAAATCAACCCCGAGGATTTCAAAAATAAGTTAGAAATAACAAATTGCTTTTCAGAGTCATGTGGAGTTGTAGTGAGCCACAAGGGAAGATGGAGGCAGGTGTCACCCATCAGAACTACCTTTATCAGTAGGTTGTGCTTAATAACCTTCCATTGAAGGGATTCTAAGCCAAAATCACCAGAAAAAGTAAACTTTAAAGCCCCCCCCCCACCCATGGTGCTTCCATGTATCCAGCCACTAGGGGAGGGTAGCAAGCATGTAATCCCAGCACCAGAGGCTAGAAAGTTTGAGGCCAGCCTGGTCTATGTCAGGAAAAACAACAAAAAACACCCTCCATTGATTGCAGTAAGTGGAAAGGTACAGCTGGAAAACCGATTGCAGATCAATTCTTTGATTAATGGATATTCCCACCAAAGATACCAAATTACCAGATGTCTGAAGTAGAGTCTCACTATATAGACCAGACTGCCCTTAAATTTACAATCCTTCAGCCCCAGCCTACCAAATGTCTGAGCGATTAGGTGCTTCCACCATGCCCACTTATCAGTTTTAGGACCAAAGCTGGGCCTCGTGGTGCATACCTCTAATCACAGCACTCAGGGCAGGAAGAAGTCCCCACGGACCATTATGTGGCCTGCATAGTGAGTTCTGTGCCAGCCAAGACTGCATAGCAAGAACATATACACATACATACTCCACATGTGTGCTATTCTAGAAAAGGAAAAGTACCAAGAGAGAATTTACAGCTCCATCAGAAAGACTGAAAATCAGAGTGTAGTTGACAAGATCTGTGAAATGGGCAGGCAGGATGGTGCCACAGATAAAAGCGACCTGAATTCAATTTCACAGAGGATGAGAGCTAGCTCCAGAAAGTACCGTGCTCTCCTCACACATGTTGGGGCACATCACACACACACACACACATAATTTAATGTTTTTAATTTGAAAAGAATTGTGAAAAATCTTGAGAGTTTATCCTCTGCAAAGTGACAAGTTAGCCTGCTGCTTAAGCAGCTGAAGACTGGAGACTGCTGTGTCAGAGACAAAGGGTTGTAATCATCCACAGTGCCATTAGCAGCACAGCTTCATGTATTTGCATGGGGTTCTCTTGTTCTCCCACTCTTAGGGTGATGAAGAAAAGAAGGCNAGGTACAGGCCATGCACATTGCAAACTGGGGTCAAAACTGAGGGAAATGGGCTGAGGGGCCCAAAATCTTTATAAAGGCAGTGACTTGGCTTGTCCTTTCTTCTCTGAAAGACAACTATGTCAGACAACAAATCAGACTTTTGCTCCAGAGGGAACCACTGTCTTTTGAGACTGTTCACTCTATCACATGTTTGAAAAGAACTGTGCTTTGCTTGCAATGGAAGCAGAAGCGGAGACCCATCAAATAGTCTCCAGTGGTAGACCACACAAGTCCTTACAACCGTGAGAAGAGAATTGGTGTGCACAAACTAAGGGCGACTGAAATGGGAATCCACTTTTCTTGGGTCTGGGAAGATGGCTCAGTTAATAAAGTGGCTGACAAACAAATGTCAGAACTTGATTTCAGATTCCCGACAACACACACACACATATGGCAAAATATCTGTGGTTGACAAGTTTTCACTATCATTAATGAGCTTTTAATTCTCTCTCGGATCTGAAGGGCATCTAAGGCAGTGCCCGGCCACAGTCCCTGAAGCCACTCTGCTTTGCATCACAAGCCTATTGCCAAAGCAGGTCTGTTCCAAACGCTCATTCTGAGGCTCAGGGTGACCTGCAGCCCTAGGGAGGTGGCAGTCATGCCAGCGATGAGAAGTACCCAGCTTGGCGGAGAACTGGAGGAAGGTGTGCCAGTCCAAAGTCCATGAGTGAGAGGGTTTAAAGAGGGGGAAGCCATGTGCCTGACTGTGAGAGGAAGGGCAAGTGAACAGACAGGGCCAGGACACCCCTGGACCACACCACATGGGGCGCCACCAGCTGTAAGGGAAGATGAAGTCCGGGAGGAAGTGATGGTTAATCCCAATTGTCAATGAGGAGACTTAAAATCATCTAAGGGATNGGCCTTTGGGCATGCCTGTAGGAGATGGTCTTAATCAGGTTCACTGTTGTAGGAAGACCCAGCCACTGTGGGTGGCACCACTACCTGGTTTGTGTTTGTTACAAACCAACTCCCAGTGTGTATAAAAAGGAGAAAGTGGGCTGGCCAAAGCATTCATCACTCTCTCTGAACTGTGGATATAATGTGACCAGTTGCCTCAAGCTCCTGGGAACTTCTCCACCGTGATGTTCTACCTCAAACTGTCAGCTAAAATAAACCTTTCTTTCCTTCAATGGCTTTTGTCACGCCAATAGGAAAAGTAGCTAATACAGAGTGTGATTCTCAACCTGTTCACTCCAGGTCCCAGAACAGGAAGAGAGCCATCAGAGGGAAAGTCTCACTGTGATGACAAACACTAGAGGGCAAAGTCCCTTATACGAGCACATCTTTCATCGTGGCTATGCACATCCCATTGGTAAAAGCATGTCCCACAGCTGGACCCAAAGACTGGGTGAAATGTTTACCACCTTTTAGGGGAAGAATGTTAAAATTACAATGGTAAATGATACGAGTACAGGGGTNTGAGAAGACTGTTGGCCGGCCATTTATTACATCCTTTGCAGGAATGTATGGTATATTGTTTGCCAGATGATTCTGTCCTCTCTCCTGAGGCTTGCAACTTCCCATGATGCTGAAGTGCCAAGCAATCAGCAGCAGCAGCAGCAGCAATCTGGAGCTTCCATGCTCTACGAAGAGTCCAGCAAGCCTGGCCTGGTGGTTCTTTGTCAACATGATACAAGCTAGAGTTATCTGGGAAAAGAAAACCTCAACTGAAAATGCCACCATCAGATTGGCCTGTAGGCAAGGCTACGGGGGCTTTGTCTTGATTTAATCATTGCTGTAGGAGGGCCCAGTTCACTGTGGATGGTGCCGCCTTTGGGCAGGTAGTCCTGGGTTGTATAAGAAAGCAGGATGAGTGAGCCATGAAGAGCAATGAGCAGCCATCCTCCATGGTTCCTGCCTCTGCTCCTGCTTGGGTTCCTGCCCTGACGTCCCTTAATGATGTAGGTCAAGTAAACCCTCTACTCCCTAAACTGCCTGTGGTCCGAATTTACCACAGCAATACAAAGCAAGAACAAGGACTATTATTCAATGCATTTTCTGTTTCTGGCTCTCAGAAAAGTTTGTCTTATTGAATACAGCCATACCCCTTATGTTTTTAATTTATATATTTTACTTTAATATGTTATATATCATAGCTGTTAGTTTGGGACAGGGGATTACCTTTGAGCCAAGAACTTAACACAGTGACTCAAAGTCAAATCGTGTGTGGAAGATGTCCTTTATTTCCTGTCATTTTTAAAATAAAATGGTTTATATCTCTTGGTACAAAAATGTGCCTAAATTTAATGTATTACAAAAAATTGGTTTCTTGAAGGACAATAAAAAATATTTCGATTTAATGCATTTTAATAGGACTTAATACATCACTGTCCTTTAAAAAGCTTANAATAGGAAGAAACTGTGTTTTTTTTTTTTAAGGCTTCCTCTGCTCACAACACTTCCAAAGAATGATGGAAGGAAAATAATGAATTTGTTGGCATCAGTAAGATGGGGTAGCTTTTGCTTCCCAACTGAATTACCCATGGAAGCAATCATCTTCTCTTTATACATCACTGGGAGTTCTCTTATGTCCTTGGGGAAATATCTTGGGAAAAGCTAGTCTTTGGAAACATTCCTATTTGAAAAATTGCTATAAATCCTGCAGTAGCAGATACAATCATTTTTTGCAGAAACAATGAGGTCTAATTCTTAATGACATATGTTAGCTCTGTTGTACTCGCTAACATCTATTTTTAGCAGATCATGGGCAATGAAAATTCAATGTTTTTGGTTAAGGAAATTGTATCAGTAACAATGTGAGATTTAAAGTTCTGCCTAACTAAGTAGTTCTAGATATGATTAAAGATTTTAACAACCTCTTTCAAGTTATGTAAGTATGATATTACTGGTATGCTATTTCAGTTACATAAATATAAATATGGTCAGTCTTATCATATAAACGCCCCTCTTTTTAATTTTTTCCTACTGAGATAAAATATAAGTTGGTCCATTGCATGTCATTTTGACACAATGTCAAAGTGATAGGGAANTGTTCCACCAACCTAAGTATCATAGTGTGCTGTGCAAAGGAACAGCTCCACCANGTTAGATGCTATAATGTGCTGTGATTTCTGTCACCAGGACAAATTTCATCCAATCACAGACCTCAGAAGCCGCTCTAAAGTTACAATTTTAAAACATGAGTTAGCCCTTAGTTTTTTTAAATATTGCATTTATATTTCTATTTTAAAATTGGACATTTATTTTATGAAATGAAGTGTTACCTGATTCTAGAATAAAAATTAAACCTGGATGTAATTCCAGTGCTCAGGGGGCTGAGGCAGGAGGATCACCAAGAATTCAAAGCTAGCCTGGGCTACAAAGTGAATTCCAGGACAACCTGGGCTGAAGCATAAGACCCTGCCTTAACCTTATCCTATAAAAATATAAATAAAAATAAAGCTAGGGCCCAAGCCCATGGCCCTCACATGTTAGGCAGGCATTCTGTCACTGTACTACACCCCCATCTCTGGGATTTTTGTTTGTTTATTTGAGACTATAGTAATTATATTTCTCCCTTCCCTTTCTCCCTCAACACTCCCCCCCAAAAAAACCTGTTCCCACTCTTCTTCAAATTTATAGCCTCTTTTTTTTACTAATTGTTATTGCATGCATATATGTATATTACAGATATATTCCATAATATAACCTGCTCAGTCCATACAATGTTACTTGTATGTATGTTTTCAGGGCTAACAGTTTCAGTCCTTGGATTTTTGGGGGGAGTGGGGGTAGTTTGAAGACAGGGTCTCACTATGTAGTGCTGACTGTACGGAAACTCACTATGTAGACCAGGCTGGCCTTGAACTCACAGAGATCCGCCTGCCTCTGCCTCCAGAGTGCTGGGATTAAAGGTATACACCACTGTATCTGGCTTGGTTTCATATCTTGGATTTTTGAGACAGGGTCCTACTATGTGGCTCTGCCTTAGTATGTTATGTAACCCAGGCTAGCCTCAAGTTCTCAATCCCTCTGNATCAACAGATGTGTGCAGTGAAGCTGTTTAACACAATAATAAAATGGACTTTCATTTTCTTTCCGAATCTGCTTTTACACTCTTNTATTAATAAGGACCAAGCACTTGCAGAGAATCAGGGCAGGTCCATAGATCCCAAACCTTTGCTTTTCTGACCATCCTTTCCTACCCACCAGTCTTCCAGAAGCTTAAACTGTTATCTTAAGACTTTTGTAATTTGTCTTGTAGGTGGGCATATTATAAAAACTTGAAAGCATTACTTTCCAAATTAAAAAAAAAATATATTTTCTTCAGGGCTTGATGGCTCAGCAGTTAGGAGACTGCTGCTTCAGGGGACACAGTTCAGGTTCCCAGCACCCCCATGACAGTGAGAAGCCTCTGTAATTCTACTCCCAGGACTCCAACACCCTCTCCTGACTGCTCTGGTTACTACATGCATGTGGTATACATATATGCAGGCAAAACACTCATATACACAGGATAATAATAATAATAATAATCCATTTAAAATAGTATTTAGAGCAGAGTCTTTCCATGTAATCCAGGCTGGTCATGGATCTTATTTGTTTGTTTGTTTGTTTGTTTGTTTGTTTGTTTAGACAGAATTTTACTGTGTAGACCAGGCTGGCCTTGAACTCAGAGAGATCCATTTGCCTCTGTCTTCCAAGTACTGAGACTAAAGGTGTTTGCCATCATACCAGGCTTAGCCTTGAACTCTTGATCCTCCCTTCTCAGTCTTGGGAATATGGNGATTATAGGTGTGTGCTACCACTCCTGGTTCTGGGAAATCAGAATAACCAATTCCAGAGACTGCTGAAAACAAAGCAGTGTTTTTAAAAACATCATTTCTTTATTGATTCTTTGGGAATTTCACATCATGTACCCTAATCCTGCTCACCTACTGATTCCCCGCCCCCATGTCCTCCCCTCACCTCTGGAGTGTCCCCCTTAAAGGAAAACTAAAAAAAATAATCAAAACAAAACAAAACAAAGCAAGCAAGCAAACAAACAAAACAGTTTTTAATATCGCATTCTGCAGAAAGAGATGCCAACATACAGACAATGCAAAAATGGCTAGCATGCTGATTTGGCACAAGACNGTGGCTTTAATATTTCCCAGTCTTGAGAACTTCCTGTGATTCTTTTCCACAAGCCAGGACTTGCCTCATTCTCAAATTCCCATCCTGTTGGTTTCAGATACAAAGCTGTGGTGGTGTAAATGAGAATGCTTCCCATTGGCTCATGGTTTGAACACTTGATCCCCAGTTGGTGGAACTGTTTGGGAAGGATGAGGAGGTGTGTGGCCTTGGTGGAGGAGGTGTGTTGCTGGGGCCAGACTTGGAGGTTTCCCAGTCTCATTCTCTGCCTCCTAAGCACATCAAGATGTAAGTGCTCAGCTTACCGTGGCTGTGCTCTGTCATGGATTCTAGGCCTCTAAAACCNTAAGCCCCATATTAAATACTTTCTTTTATAAGTTGCCTTGGTCATGGTATTTTNTCACAGCAAAAGAAAAGCAACTAAGACAAAAGTCTTATCTAGTAAATGATTTGGGGCTTGAGATTGTCCGCCTTTTCTGATCCTGGGCTCAATCATACAGCAAACTATAACTTTCCAGTTTTCAGAATTCTGGGACAATCAAGTANAGCCACCAGACAGGGCAGAGAGGAGCCTATTGCCCCTGCCACCAGCTAGGGCAGAGAGGAACCTATTGCCCCTGCTGCTCTGTGACTGATGAACTCTAAGCATACCTCATAGCAAAAATGTACCATAGCAANTTATTTCTTACATGGCTTATAGGATGATTTTAAAGAGACTTGAATATTCTTAGCAGTTGGGAATGGTGGCACAAGATTGTAATCCCATCATCATTCAGACTCAGGAGTCTGAGTCAAGAGGGTTGTATGAGTTCAGGCCAGCCTGGGCCATTCAGATGAGAGCCTGTCTCAAAGGAACAGCAACAACAAAACCGGGGGTGGGGTGGAGGAGGGAATGGAAGAAAAAACTCTTGGGTGGCAGAAGGTATGGCTCACTGGCAGAGCACTTGCCCCTGCGTAGGTGATGCCCCTGATTTGAGCCTCAGCAGCACCACACACACATACACA
>LZPO01055231.1:111694-131018 GCA_001675575.1 Neotoma lepida
AAATAAATAAAACCTTAAATGAATTACCCTCCTCTTTATTTGTGGTTTCTGTTTTGTTTAGAAACAAGGTCTAACTTAGCAGGTGGCCTCAAATCTGTTAGACAGTTGGGACTATAGGTATGTGGCATCATACCTGCTTTTCAATAAATTCATTTTTAAAATGAGCTTTACATCACAACTGTATCACAGGAATAGAATCCTATAAACAATTACTGTGAGAACCAACCAACCCAGAATTTCATTCCATTCTGGAGGCCAACAGCTTGAGCCTGTAGTGTTGTTGTTTGTTAAGGTGAGAGATATGTAGCTGCTAAACTGAGACTCATTCCTTGAGGTCAGCTGTGCCAAATGAAAGAGATTTGAAAAAAGACTTTCTCACTCTGATTCAGTATCTTTAAAATGTGACCTCTGGGAGTCAGCTACAGTGATCTCACCACACCCCTGCATGGCCCACTCCTTCCAGTAGTAATAATGACTTTGGAGACAAAGACAGAGTCAGTGGGAAGAGGTATGACTTGCCTCAGGTTTACAGCATTCATTGTTATGCTAATATGCTCATAGAGAAGTTTCAACTCCACAGCACCGTTGTGGACCAAGAACTATTCTTGGGCTCATAATGGGCTCAGTGATTGAGCCAAGAGCAAGGCACTGGGTTTAGTCCTGGCCCCAAACCAAACCAAACCAAACCAAACCAAACCAAACCAAACCAAATACAAAACAGCACCTGGGAAGTGGAGGAAGGAGGTCCAAGAGTTTTTGCCTATTTAGGGGCTTCACAGCAAGGCTCTGTCTCAAAAACAAACAAAGAGAATGCTGAGTTCTTATTCTCTTAGCTTACCTGGGGAGAAAGTGGGCTGGTCCAAGGAGGACTAATACAGTAACAAGGGAACTAACAATCCGGCCTATAGGCTGAGGAAGTATTGTCAGTCTTATTTGACTGTTAGACTTTCAGGGAAGGAAGTGGTGAGATAGACATGGCTAATTTTCTTAAACAATCTCCCCCTCGCCCCCGTGTGTGCACTTGTGTGTGTGTGTGTGTGTGTGTGTGTTTACAAAAGCCTAAAGAATAGAACTTTGTAACGATCACCCTCAGGTATTGCCAGTAACTAGTACTACCTGAACAGGAAGCAGTAGGGCCCATCATTCCTTCTTAACCTTACCTAGTGAATAATATAATTGCTAATGGAATTCTGGGGTCCCATATTTCATCAGGTGAAATAGGGAAAACTAGGGTCTTCCTTTTGGGGTTCTTAGTTTCACTAATAAAAGAATTTTAAGAATGAACTCAAACAGAAGCTCAAGAACAATTTATTAGAGTTTAAAAGAAAAAGCCCAGGACAGGCTGGATGTGAATCTCTACAACTTTCCGGAGAATAGAGGAGAGAAGTAGGGGGTGGGGCAAGTCATGTAAGCTGATATGGGGGTCGGACATATGCCCAACAAGCAGCCACATGACAGGGAGGGAGGCTTTAGAGAAAGAGTTAGGAGGGCCTAAAATATTGTGGAAACCCAAAATGTTAAGGAGAGCATGCTTAGACGGGAAGAAGAAAAAATTTATGCTTCCCCAAATAATTCAGAAAAGCTAGTAGACTTACAAAGCTGTGGCCAACCAATCAGGTCCTGCATTTGGGGTGGAGATTCTGGGCAGAAACNTTAAAGTGTCTCATTAAAACACAGTTATTCCATCTCTCTCTACAGCATGGCTTAAGGTGAGTCCTCCTTCCTGAAAGTGGTCCCTCAGCCAAAGTGATTGACCTGACCCAACAGGAATGTCCGTTTTTCCNAGAGATTCTATACTCTTGACCAGGGGAGTTTTTTCTACTCTAATATAATGAAAATAAGTCTCATTCAAAGTCATTCAAATACCAGCATGGCCTAATCCATCAGATATCCAACCCATCAGAAAAACCAAAGTGGCTGCACCTGTGTTCAATTGTCACCTTTGCAGTAAAGCTCTGATTCATTATTTTATTAATTGGCTATTTGACAGTTCTTTTCCATCCCTGTTAATATGCTCTATGCCCTCCCCATATCATCTATGAGTTTCTGACTTATTGTGTAATTTATTCATCTCTTGAGTCGATTAATATCTCACTTCTGCTAGAAGGTAAGTTCCATCAGGGCATGTGGTTTCATTTGTTTGTTTGTTTTTCTTACTCCTAACAACTCAATTTCTAGGATAGTGCCTAATTCATACAAGCCATTCAAAAATATTTATTGAATTAAATCAGTAGTTCTCAGCCTTCCTAATGCTGTGACCTTTTAAATATCGTTCTTCATATTGTGGTGACCCCCAACCATAAAATTACTGTTGTTGCTACTTCATAACTGTAATTTTGTTACTGTTATGAATTGTAATGTAAATATCTGTGTTTTCTAATGGTCTTAGGTGACCCCTGTGAAGGGGTTGTTTGACTCCCAAAGGTGTTGAGACCCACAGGTTAAGAGTTGCTGAATTAAATAAAGGCACAAGTAACTACTACTGTCTCCAGCCTTGACCAGGACAAGTGAGCCTGTTTCCGTAAATGCAACAGTAATTAAGGCAGTCTGGACAAATGGTTCACTCTGAAATGGAGACAGTGGTATTCTCTAAGCTGGATCAGCAAGCCACTTGGGAAAATGACAACNATGTGGGGATGAAGGATGTAGAGCCAAATGGCGAGGTTAGATTTCTGTGCTCACCAGAAAAAAACTCAGGTTCTTGATGGCAATCTTCTTGGGAAGAATAGTTTCAATAGTTGGATAGTATGTGAGATTTGGGGGAAGCTGTACTTCAGTTGGGGGTGTATGTGTGCATATGCAAAGCCACCATCAAATCTGCTAAGCAGGCTGTAAGGAAGGCTAGAGGAAGGCTCCCTCCACCTGAAAGCTAGGGAACATTGCAGCCCTCAAGAATTCATTGTTTCAAAGAGTGTTTCCTTTGTTTTTTCTAACTATGCCCCTTGATGTTGTAAAAATCGTGACTTTGGTTTTCAAAATTATATTTGTGGGGTTGGAGAGATGGATCAGCAGTTAGGAGTGTGTACTGCTCTTGCAGAGAACTCAACTTCTGTCCCAGCACTCACATTAGGGTGTCTTACAACTGCCTGTAACTCCACCTTCATGGGGATCTGATGCCTCTGGCCTTCATAGGTACCTGTATCCACACGAACATTCCTCCAAATACATATACACAATTAAATTACATTTATTTACTTATTTCATGTGAGTTCCCCCCGGGGGATGTGTGGGTGCATGAGCACCATGCATGAATGTGGAAGTCAGAGGTCAACTTTATGGACATTGGTTTTCTTATCATGTGGGTCTCAGCGATCAGGCTTGGTGGCAAGTGTCTTTACCCACATTTTGCTAGCCCTGATAAATCTGTTGTAAGGTCCACTTTTTAGCCAGGCGGTGGCACTCAGGAGGCAGAGGCAGGAGGATCTCTGAGTTCGAGGCTAGCACGGTCTACAGAGAGAGTTCCAGGACAGCCACAGCTACACAGAGAAACCTTGTCTCCAAAAGCCAAAACAAACAACAAACAAAAAGTTCATTTTTTTAAAAAAGTAAATTAAAAAGGGAATGGTCATTTATATGTTTAAATTTGTATCAAACTGAGAAACTCAGATAGGATTTGTCCACAGCTGGGGGAAGGAACTGGTCAGAATTTTCTGATTGATGTTTGATTTATTTTCTATTCTGGAAGCCAAAATGATGTCCCACCAAAAATAAAGTAACTTCATTTTGATTATGTGAGTGATTTACTAACACAGGCTAATTTACTATTAACTGCTGAATAATTACATAGTGCCAAAGCTAAAAATCTTCTCTATGAACCACAATGTCAAATGATGGATAATGTTGCCTCTTAGAGTGACATGCCCCGTTTCTCCTGACTTCTCAGCNGCTATGTGTCCTAACTGCTCCTATGTGCCTGTCCCATTGCAAAATGGAAGCGCCTCAGCTCAGGCTTAAGGTCCTTGCAAACAGGGGGTCATTGGGGATTCAGAGCCAGTGGAAATGTCTGAAATGAGGGAATTTGNCATGNGGAGTCAGCTTCATNTGGGAGGAGANGAGGAAGTGTAAAAGGGAAACCGAAGGACTGGAGGACCAGCCTTGACACAGGTAAGGGANTCCAAACTGACTGTGAGTCTCTCNAAAGTCTGTTAACTGGCTTGTGGTCATNCCATAGAGAACACTGCAAGGGAAGGAATGAGGACAGAAACTCTTGTACATCTTTTTAATTCATCACAAATGGTGTTTGTCTTTTGCCACTCTGAACCAATGATGACTTAAATGTAGTGTCTGCTGTGCTATTTTTACCTCTGAACTATCAGGCAACTCTACTTCTGCCCACGGTAACAAGCGTAGACTTGTAGACACACNGACAAGGAGACTGGGGGAATTACAGTTGCCAGCATAACCAAGTCTCCTGAAGAACGATCTAGTCTAGGTAGAACATTTGGATGACGAAGCATGGGATTTCTTTCTCTGGCAATTTCCAAGAGGGCCAGATAATTTGCTAGCCAGACAGCTGGGCCGGTCTCTCAGCTTCAAGTCTTACTTTCCGATTTCCTCAGATATGATGACCCTGGGGGTTGCATCTTTCAGTGAAGCATTAGCAAACATGTCAGCCTTTCAAGTAAGCCCAGTCAAAATAGCACCCAATAAAAACCTTGAATGGAAGTGGATATGTGAGTTGGATGAATTGATGAAGNAGATGATTCATGTGAGTCCATTTGCATGTGATGGAATTATAGGATTAATAGCACTGGGGATTTAAGAACATCCTTATCTTTCTTCCCAGGAAAAGTCCCCCTCTGACACAAATAAAGGGATGGATTACCGGAGAGACCTTTCAGCTGACGTCCGACTTGTGACTTAAGCTCCGTCAAGAATATATGTGTAAAGAAAACACTACTTCTCTTGCACCTTCAGAGCACTAGCACTGCCATAACTGGGGAACGGTGAAAAGCCTGCTACTCATATTTACACATCTCTGCCAGTCTGAGTTTTGTAAATATTGTGATCCACAGACAGAATGGAAGAAACTGCCTAGAGATGTAGCTCGATGCACATCCAGCTCCCTTTAATCCACCTNCTGTCCTAGATGGATGGTGTAGTGCCGTTATATCTTATTTGGCCATTAGTCAGCAAGACAGGCAGGAGACGTTTCCCTCTGATGTATAAAATTTGTTTTCCAAATAATTCTATGGAAGAGAGTGGCATACATGCTTTCTTATGATTAATTGTGAGGTGTGGGTTTTGGTAGCTCCCCCAAGTGCCCCACCCCCGTAGTTTATGATTCTGCTAATAGGGGTTATGTTATGAGAATTTCTGAGAGGACATCTTTAGGTAAAGACTGGGAGTTCTCTGGTCCCCTTTCATGCTCTGCTATTTTTCNTGTATGCCTGTGTCTGTGTGTGAAAGCTGTTTTAGGAGAGTTTTGGCCACTGGGACTCAGATGGGAAANGGGCTATAATGGATCGGAGTTCAGCAACCCTATGACTCCCTTGGGGAGACTATTTTCACATGGAGGAAATTGGGGTGAGACTGTCATGTGTCACAAGGTCCAGCATTTGTTACTTTATGACGGTTGTTACTCAAGATGGAAGAAGTTAATCCCAAAGATGAGATTGGAGATTCAGAGAAATTANACGTCGACAAGAGTGTATATGGCTATGTCCCAGCACACCGGGGTTGTATCAGCACTGACAACTGTGAAATACCATCACAACTATCCCAGTAGGGGGCAAGATCTTCAGGGAAAGATCCCCGTTTAAAGGGATTCCCCACCCTACCCCCACCCCCACCCAATTCAGAACAGCTAGAGCGCTCTAATGGTCCCAGTTTGGCTCAGTTCTCTAGATTTGTCCCCTTGAAGTTGTTGGATGACAGAAATGTCTTGATANGGGGACATTCTTCAATTATCCCTTTACAGAAGAAACGTCTGTGCAAATATTTAAACTACCTCGTCCCTCCGTGCAAATTTGCCTTCAGATCAATCTGGTCTTGGACGCATGCCAGGAACAGATTAAGCATGGAAGTTTCTAGGTGGGAAGGGTGTANTGCACGGACACTGCGGGGCTTTGCCAGGGGCTTGTGGCCATTGGTCCTTCCTTCCAAGTGTCTCTCCGGGACCAGGAGTTCGCCGGACAGTCGGCACATAGTGTTTGTTTATAGAATGAGGCCTCCGAAGGGCGCTGAGGGCCAGGGGCTTGNTCTCACTGAACGTAGGCTGCCAAGCTGCGGTTCCCGGGTGAAGCCTTCTCCCACCGCTCCATGGCCTAAGCGCTGCAGTCATTCTGGGCCTCTCCTTTTCCAGCCCAGCGCTCGCACCACTGCTGGACTGGACGCGCGGGGTGGGGGTCTCTTCTTCCCGAGCATGTTCTGCGAGGTGACTGATCTCTGTACCCCACTGGTTCACGCGGACACCTGGCAGGGACGAGACAGGCGCTGGAGCTCGCGCGAAGGGGGCGCGGTGGGCGCGCAGCTGGACGGCCCCGAGCCCGCGGGAGCGATCGGGGCTGGCGGGTGATCCGGAGCCGGGGGGCGGGGAGCCCGGAGCGCCGCCCCGCCAGCGCGCCCCGCCCGTGGGAGAGGAGGGGCTGCGGCGCGGAGGACCACTGGAGGCGCCGCGCGGCCGCCGCTGTCCGCGCTGGAGACCGCAGCTCCGCGCAGGCGGCGCCGGTCCCTGCGCGTCGGGAGCCTCCGCCAGCTAGCGCGCCTGGCAGATAGCACGGGCCATCTCCCACGGCGACCTACCGCTCGCCCTGCTGGTAAGTGTCTCTCGGGCGCGGGGTGGATACCCCGTGCCAGTCGCGCGGCCCCGGGGCATTGTGCGCGTCCGGAGGGCCGAGGACCCTGGCGATACGCGGGTGGGCAGCCGTAGCCCCAGGCCCCCAAGGCATCACGCTCCCCAGAGGCTCCCTAGCTTGGTGGCGCGGAAGCAGGGGAGGCCGAATAGGTCCCCGGTGCGGCCACAGTAGGAGGGGGTACCCGTGTCACTGTCCTCGCTCGCCGCCCGCCCTCNCTTCGCGCGGCTGCCGGGGAATCCGGCTTCCTGGTACACGCATCCATCTCCCCCGCCCCCCGCGCGCAGCTCTGCACCCCCTGTGCCCGCACCCCCGGGCCGGCTGGCTGGGAATGGAAGTAGGAGCTGGGAGGACTGATGTAATTGTCGGCGGAGAACCGAACCGGTGCGGGTGAGAGCGCCCGCGCCCGCGGGAGCTGACGCCTACGTTGCACCTTTCAGGGAATCCGGGGAGCCGCGGGCAGTGGCCGGGCAAGTTGTGCATCGGGTTTGGTTGTGCGCGTGCACTGCGGACTGCCCTCGCGGGCACTCCTGGCTACCCCCGGCTGGCGTCCCTGCAGCCCTCCCCGCAGCCTGCGTCCACGCTGGCGGCCCGAGCTACCTTCTCCGGTTCAGATCGGGACAGGGTTTGCATTGCAGTCAGGACGTGCTTCCCCTGCGTCGAGCTTGGAGCTGCCCGCCCGCAGATCGAGTCGCCGGGGACGCTGGGGGAGGAGGGCTGGGAAACCTGGGGAGGAAGCTGCGGAGAACTAATGGCACCCGCAGATTTCTAAAAGCCTCTACTGTATGCAGACGCACCGCAAGCCACGTTTTAAGCTGCTTTTGAAAGTTATGGCCAGATACTGATTTTGTGACGATTCTGTGATCTACCTGAAAGGTTGGTGAAACTAGAGACCTAAAGCTGGGGAAAGCATTACATAATGGACATAAAGCAAATGACAGAAACTAAGCTGATCCACCGTGTTGCCAAATTATTTCTCGCTTCTGGACAGAAAGTCCTATGAGGATTTTCCAAAATAAGAATTTCCATTTTGGAGTCATTGGGCAAGATTTAATAAGTCATATATTATATTCGATTGCAGTTTCTCCTGATTAACAATGTTTTGAACATCTTTTCTTAAATTACAAAATTACGTATTAATTTATAGTTATGACACATAGTTAAGGAATGTATTCTTCAAAGCAAATTAAATTTCCCATCTTAGGACTACTAAACTTTGTTTTCCTCTTTTTTTAGTTTTTGCATGTATTTATATCTATAGATTTCCCTTCTGCACCGCCATCCCCCTTTGAAGCATTTCTACAGTTTTGGATACNGCGAGTTCACGATGTTGATATTCCTATCTAGTGATACGGCATTGCAGGTGCAAAGACTAATAATAAATGAATCAGAAGACCTCGCGGTAACTCTGGGAACGAGCAGGTTCCCAAGGTCGAAGGGAAGATGCTGTGTAACTCAGCTATAATCACCTACAGAGAATGTGCGTCCCTCATTGGGTTACGAGGAAGGCCCTGATTGGTGGAATATTATTACTGTTATTGGCTTCCTGATTTAGTATATTTTATCCAAAAATATTTTTTAAGTTAGCAGGATATTTTGAAATTTAAAACCTTTGCTTTTTACCAAATTTTGTTTTTGGCCAGATTTTCAGTTGTTGTGTTGGTAACTTAATTATACATTCAGTGAGTGGATTGCTTTTGTGGAGACTTCTGTTTTAAATTGTGATGATTTATCAGTTATCTCTTGCTTTTAGTATGTTGTAGTTCTGTTGGGCTCCACAGGACCATGTAATAGATGTTGCCTTATCTCTGCTTCTCTGCTTGGATTTAACCTCAAATGAATTTTACTCATCTTTATGTTAATTTTACTCCAGTAAGAAAAAATCTCTTCAAGGTGAAATGTTTTTGGTGAGAGGTCTGTAGTAGTCCTGTAGATGAATACAGAATTATGTAAAATTATAAATGGACAAAAGTTTCATGTGATCACTCATGAAGTTATGAAGACTAGGGAGATTCCGTTTTATTNCCGTAGTTGGTTAACTCGGATTCTGTGGTCTTTCGGTTGATAATTCCTCAGCAAGTCCCTACTTTGTTGAAGACACTGGTCTAGATTCCTTGGGAGATATAAAGGATGTCCCTGCCTTCATAAATAAGTTTGTATCTGCTTTAAGAAAGACAAAGTAGAAATTGTTGAAAGAAGAATTTTTTTTTGCTTACTGAAAAGGCTAAGTAATAGTTACACTTTAAAATCCTAGACAAAAGAGTTTTCTATTATCTTTTTTTCTGTTTTTATGTTTTTTAATTCACTCACTCAACACTGTATCACCATACTGTATGTAGCAGTAGCTGACTTTCAGGGCTGTACAATATTACATCTCTGCCCTACAATAGTGTTTGTCCGTTCTGCAGCAAGTGGCCACTTTCTTTTGCATTAAAAAAATTGCACTGTGTTTCCTAAGGTACGTGTGTAAATATTTCTTCTGGGCAGATACCAAGGGATGGAATTGCTGGGTTGTAGAGCTGTGAGTGTTCGAGTTACTAAATATTGCCATATTCTATTCCAAGATTGTTGTGTTAGCTTACTTGGGGAAGCCAGGGAAACAAGGTAACTAAGATAAGTAACTACAAAAACAAACGACAACAGCGGAAAAACAAACAGAAACAAACCAAAACAAAAAAAAACCAATTTTTGATACATATTCTGAAATATGCTTTTTTTTTAAAAGAAAAGCAGTGATGAACATAAAGCTTGGGGGGGCCAGCAAGGTGGCTCAGCAGGTAAAGGCCAGTTGCAAATCTGATGATTGCAAANCTGAATTTAATCCCCAGGATCCACGTGGAAGGAAAGAACTGTTCCCACAGGGTGTCCTTGGACCTCTGTACTCAAGCTATGGCACACATGCCCCCAAATAAACAAACAAACAAATAAATAAAATGTTTTTAATAAAANAGTGCAGATGTCTTTTAGGAGGATGGGGGATAGCCACAGGCAACACATAGCGATCTTACTTAGGTATGGTGTTGAGTTCATAGATAATCATCATGTTTTGAAAGAGAAAAACAGAGGATCTTGCAAGAACCAATGATGACATTTTAAAATTCTCAGGAAGAAAAGGAAACAAGGTTAGTAGAGCTGTCACACAACAGGCTTCTGTGGCACAAGACCCAGATGTCACTTGAAGGACAAGAAGCTGTCTCTTTGTATAATCGTGAATTGCCAAGAGTAGGCGAAGGACGTTGGCAGGAAGGATGGACAGGAAGTGGTCACACTGGGAGGAGGGCTATGCAGAACTAAGGAAATGTATAACCATGGAGGAGGGAGACATTGGCAATTTCAACAGTGAAGTACTCCAGATGTCCAGGGGATGATGGGTAGAAGGCAGGAAGAGAGATTCAAGGCAGGAACCCTGGTTGTCTGAGCATTCTCAAGTTCAGAGAAAATGAAAAAGGGTTAATTTGTAATCGCTGAGGAGACAGTCTAGGGCTTGTGATCTTAGAAAAGACAAAGAGAAAGGAGTCAGAGATACTTGACTAAAGGAACTAGAGAAGTTCTGGTGGAAGTTTCAGATGCTGAATACGGAGTTAGTAGATATNAGACTTCTGTATGAACACATGGCCTTGGAGCTCTCAGGAGTGGTGAGGACCCCAAGCATTGAAGGATGGAACCCCCTGATATATCCAAACAAAAGTGGGCAAGTCAGTGACAGAGTATTACAGAAGATTCATCTGTATTGTCTGTTTACTGATGTAAATTAAGTAAATAAACTAAGATAGTGTGATGTGTCAGCATGGATGGTGACATTGATCTACGGAGTTGAGAGAGCCCTGGGGTTGCATGAGAAGGATTAGATAGGAAGGACAAATCATTCATGGTATGTAATGTGAGGGTGGGGAACTTCCAGCTCTAAGTTACTGCATACCTGGAGTGAAGATGCTAACAGCCACCTCACAAGGTCACAGATAATATAGTAGGCCTGAGGGACCTTTAGGTTTGCTCTCCTCCTGTTCCTGATTGACTCTTGCCAAGCATACACACATACACGTATATTCTCTCATTATACCTTCTTGACAACTAGACAGCCCTCTAAAGTTCTGTCATGAGAGAGTTGCTTTGGAGACAAGGACAGCAGCTTTTGATGTGTTCCTTTGTTCTGTTTTTGTTTTGACAGGTTCTCCCTACATAGTTCAGGTTGGCCTTGAACTAATTATGTGGCCCAAGCTGACCTCAGACTCAAGATCCTTCTGCTCCAGTTAAGGTTANAGCCATTCCTAGTCTGGGCTTTTTACTTATGAGGCTATTTTGGGATAAGATATAATGTCATTTTGGCTGCATGTCACTGTGACAAACACTATAAACAAAAAGCAACTTAGGGGAGGGAAGAGCTGGCTTGGGTTATACTTCTAACACACAGTCCATCATGGCCAGAAGTCGGAATAGGAACTCAAGCTGGAGCTTGAAGCAGAAAATATAGAGAAATACTGCATGCTAGCTCCCTCACAAGTTTATGCTCTGCTCAGCTAGCTTTCTTATACAGCCTGGGACCATCTGTCTAGGGATGGTGCTGCCTGCAGTGGGCTGGCCCCTCTTGCATCAATTAATAATCAAGACAGTCCCCCCCCAGACATAGCCACAGGCCGCTCTGATCTAGGTAGTTCCTCAATTGAGGCTTTTACAAGTTGACAATTAGAGCTAACTAGGACACTTGCCTTTTGATGTTTTTTCAAATATAGGAAGAAAATATGCAGGCAGTAGAAATAGTCATATTTTTGTTGATGCTTGAATGACTCACAGTAAGTTGGCTTGTAGATGTTCAAGCTTAAAAGGGATTTAAACATTGTCTGTACAGGAGGCAGGGCGTTAGCTGGTTTGGGAGAGTGCTTGTCTGCCATGCCCGTGCAGAGTTTGATCTATAGCGGTGCAAAAGGCAAAACCAAACCAGAGGAAACAAACAATCAAAAACCATTCAATCAGTGCCTCCCATTTTCCAAGTTAAGAAAAGGAGGCCCCACACTTAACTCCATGAGGCTCAGCCCTGCACATAATGCTACGAGACTGTTTGACGAGTAACTTAACTTTGATAGTGGGGACAAGAAGTAAAGCCTGTCCCTTAATTAAGGAACTTTAAGGGTAGATGGATGAGAAAGTGAGCCAGGACTGAGATTTCAATCCTTCTTGTGAATATATTCATGTATTTATATATTCCCTCTCTGTCTTTCTCGTTTTTTCTCTTTTCTGACTAGAAAATGAAAGTGTGTGTATGTAGTTTTTAGTGTTTCCTCTTTTTTTTAGATCTATTTATTTTATGCATATGAGTGCTTTGCCTGCATGCATGTGTGTGCACCACAGAAAATGACATGGGATCCCCTGAAGCTGGAGTTATGGATGGTTGTGAGTTGTCATGTGGGTGCTGAGAACAAACCAGGGTCCTCTGCTAGAGCAGCAAATGTTCCTAACCACTAAGCCATCTCTCCAGCTCCAAGAGTTTGCTTTTTGGACAACCATAGCCCTATCTTTTGTTCAGTAGTGGGAGAGCACGGGGGTGGGGTGGGGGTGGGGGGAAGCTAGGTCCTCTCGTATTGGCTGTTCTGTCTCATTTCCTCGACACCCTCCTCCTTTATGTGAGCATGCACTGGGACCAGGAATGGGACCTTCGCGTCTAGGTTTTGCCTTGCCTTTTATTGAGGCCCCCTTTCTGTAGCGCTTGAGACAGGCCTGTTCACCTTTTGAAACCTGTTAAAGCAGGAGGGAGAATAACACCCATTTATTTTTAGAATTTTTTTTTTCAGAAGCCAAACCAAAAATAAACTTGGCCTCAATTTCTAGCGGTAGATGCTACTTTATATGCCCTAAACTAGAGATAAGTTTTATTTACCTATTTACATTGTGGTGCTGGGGATAGCACCTTGGACCTTATATGTTAGGTAAATGCTCTACCACTGAGCTACAGCCTCAGTTCCTTCATCTACATGTGAAGAAGCTACTTGGATGCTTTAATACATAACACAGTGTTATCCTATATAATAAATATATTAGCTAACTAAGCATCTAAAAGAACATTAAAGTAAACATATTTCATTGTGTGTTATTTCTGGAGATGAAGTTGAGAGTCTGGATTTATTTTAAATTATGATCATATTTTTGCTTTCTGTTTATCTATAGCAGCTAGACAAGCTTTTGCATATTTTCACCCCATCAGGCAGCACAACTGAACAGTGTTTGTCGCATAATTTCCCGAGAATAGAAAGAGTGGCACAGTTGGAATGGCATGTGCATTGTGAAAAGACATTAATACATTCTTTTTGATCCCAGTAGGTTTACAATTGAGACAAGAGCTACAGAGATAGAGAAAGAGAGAGAGCACAAACAGTCTGTAAGGTAGGCCAAGCAAATGTAGGGCTCATGTGAAAGTCCCCTAGGAACACAGGGAAGGTGGACAGCGTTGACTCCAAGAGAAGCAGGTAATGAAGTGGAGGGTCAGCAGAAGGGGATGGAGGTGACTGTGACCTCACCTGTCTTTCAGAATGAGCCAACAGATAAAATAAAAGTATAGCCCTCAGAAGCTATGAAGATCAGGTATTTTGGAAANCACCTGGCTCTCTATTACAATAAAATCTTTAAATATCGTGGAGACTGTAAAAGAAATAGGATAAAAAAAAAACTGATGTAGTTTTGTGTGAGGGATCATCACACATGTAACAGGCAGGAGATAAAATGTGCCATGTTAGAGACTGTTCACAGCATCCCTAATGTCCAAAGAACTCTCATATATCAAGAAGAGAAAATGACTGATAACCTAATAGAGGGCAAAGGAAATGAGCAAACCATTCATTTCACAGAAAATTAATTAGAAGTGGTACTTACTATAAATACAAAGTCACGCTTTCTTCATTAGAGAAATTTGAGCTTACATTACTTAATTTCTTGTATTGGCAAAAATCATAATACATTGTGGTGGCAAGGCTTTCAGAAACCAGTGAGCATCATGCATTGTGGTTAGGTGAACAAGATGGCAGGTGCAGCATCCATGGCCATCACTTGGCAGTGTCTACCCAAGTTAAAAATGTACTCTGTGGACCTCAAGGGGTTGCTCTATCGATATACTTTGAAGAATAAGTTTGCATAGAAATTTATTACACCTTGATTAAAGAAAAAATATATACAAAGTTATTATCCTTACCTGGTTAAGCTGGGTGGTGGTGGCACATGCCTGTAGTCCCAGCACTTTGGAGGCAGAGGCAGGCAGAGCTCTGTGAGTTCAAGGCCAGCCTGGTCTACAGACCTGGTTTCAGGTAGCCAGGGCTCTGTTACGCCAACAGAAAAACCAAATCAAACAAACAAACAAAANACTGGTTAAATAAATTGGGANCAGAAACAAAATTGGATAGCTATGAAAGCAAGACCACCTGACACAATGCTGTTCCTCAAAGATCTCCATGCTGGAATAAGAACAAATGAAGGCACAGGTTAGAAGATGACTGCTCATGTTAAATATGAACTCGCGTGCACCGTGTCNTGTAACTGTAAGACTGTTCCATAAAAACTCAAAACTACAATTGCCTCTTGGAAAGAAAACTATGGGTCTGGGGTGAATATGGAGGGACATTTCTTTCCTTCCTGGGTATCCTATTATTCCTTTTAGATTGTTAAGGACAAGAATTTATTATCTTTCAATTGAAAAAAAAAGTTCTAGAGGGACCATTCATGCCGATCAGTTTTGTTGAATAGTTGTCAGCGATGGGGTTCTTTGTAACTTGGGGATCAGTCTCTTGCTGGAAGCACATGCTTATTTCCGTAAACAGTCCTTGTTACTACTACCCTGACAGGTTAGAGTTCAGCACAGAAGGGCGCTGGGAGCACTTGTCCTTTGGAGCAGCTAGTGCATCTCTGTGGTTACTCTGCTTTCATCATCGTTCTCACAGGAAGCTGATCTCACCGAAGAGAGACCCACGGAACACCGAGTACGACCCAGAGGTGGATGTGGAAGGCAGTGATGGTAGATGCCTGGGCCTGGGGGAGAGCACAGAGTGCGCGAGTAGTTCCTATTCCAGCTCGATTCTGGGCAGCCATAGGAAACAGAGGAGACTATGACTCTGGGTCCCAGTCTTGATCTCCTGTTGCCCCCGAGGTTTCCTCTGGTGTCCAGGAATTTGCAGTTTTTAAATTGTCTTTGGCTTTGGGATTCATTTCTGGCCATCACTGATCTGCTCCCAACTCTCTCCATCTCTTGAAATATCCGTTCCCTGGAACGTTTTTGTGTTACTGCCCGAGTCTTTGCTGGGTTCTACTCTCTCATAGACGTGTGCTTAAGAGTGATTGTGTCATCGCACCTTTGTTCCCAAACCCTCAAAGAGTGCCAGCTATCAAGGGAAAGCCTAGCACGGAGAGACACAGCAGAGGTAGTGCAAGAGTTATTGGTAGATTGATGGTTATAAAAGAATAGCCATATGCTGGCAGGAATCTCATCAGCAGTAATATGAATAGTTATGAGTTACTTACACTGAAGAAAAGGAAAAGAAAGCATGGAGTTGGTCAGAGCTCCCACGCTGAAAAGAAAGTTCCAAAGAGAAATAAAACACTCAGGTCATGAAGTTAGAATTAACTATTGCATCCAAATAGATTGAGTAAACAATACACATTGCTCTGCTCTGTGAAAGTTCTGTGTGTGTACGTGTGTATTTCTGTTCCTTTCATACAAGTTTATTTGGAAATGAGTGGGGTAGGGGTGGGGGCATCCAGCAGGCTGGGACAGCATGCAGGGGAAGCCTTGGGTATTAGAGCTGGGCAGCTTGGGAAGCCAGAGAGGACAGAGGTGAGTGGGAAAGGCCAGAGAAGTACTTGTCACAGAAGAGAGGCCATCGAGGTGACCCCAGAAGGCTTGCTCTTGTGAAAGATGTGTGGAAGAAGCTGAAGGACTTCTATTTACCTTTCCAGGGCTGTGTAAATTTCAGGACGTATGAGACTTTTAGCTACTGCATCTGGACTATCTATTTCCTAGTGGAATTTTGAGAGCCGCTTTCTTCTAACTACATTTTCTTAAGAGATTCTCTAGTGCGTGATGAACACAGGTGAGCGTGGTGCCATGCTAACCTGTGTTCATTCACTTTACTGTGCCTTCAGCTTTCTTCCAATACATTCCTCGGTGAAAACAGGCTTTCTCTTAAGGAAGTTTTGTCAGAATGTACCCTTCTTAGCAAATCAGTGTGTGTTTGACAGGAAGAGCCCTGAAATGAGCATTGTGGATAGCCAAGTCCTGTTCCCAGCTTACATTCTCAAAGCAACCAAGCCTGGGTCAATGGTATCTCGAATCCTGTTTCCTTGTTTGAGAAATGAGCAGAAAGTAGAATGCCTTTTATAGACAGGAAGTCAAAATATTAAGCACCGCATAAGATTTATATATACATAAGATCCATATAACCCAAAGACGCAAAGAGCTACTTTTTGTTGTTGATATTTAGTGACAGGGTCTTAGGTAGCCTAGGCTGTCCTCCAATTTACCATGTAGCCAAAGGTGGCCTTAAATTCCTTCTGAGTGTTGGGATTACAGAGGTGCATCACCATGCTTGGCTACTACATTTTTTCCTGGTAGTGTTGCTCATTGATTATGGATGTGAGATAAAAACCTCTTCCTCCTGGTACTGCACAACTTAGAAAGGACACAGAAATCAAATATAAATTACAATTTCATTACACTTGATGATTTTTCTTAAATTTCTTAATATTTTTTCTCCTATGGCTCTTTGCAAATTAGTTTGTCATAACAGAAAAATCTAAGCTGAAAATTCCCAATTCCTGCTGTGTTTGGGGTCACTTTCAAGGTGATGAGCTGCGCCCAGGCTGCTTCTGAGGATGGTGCCCAGGCTGTCTGTCTTTGTTTCCTTGGTCATTGGTCATTGCCCATATTCCATACCTGACTGTAGTGGGCAGCAGTTCCAGCTTTGACCTGGAAGCACAACCCCTACTGAGCCTTCTGGTAATTGCCATGACTACCTAGGACCTCTCCCTGGGCCGTGCGAGACAGAGCCTTTAAGACCGGAGATCCCTCATGCCAGCTTTCTTGGTTCCTGGATCCTGGACGCTGGATGGTGGACCAAGCAGAGTTCCCCAGAGAACACCGCTGGACTGCACCTCTCACCTCTCATGGACCCTGTGACCAACCCCTTTACTTGCTGTAAGTTGCCCTAAAGAAACCTTCTGTTAACTACGTGGAGTTGCCTTAATAATTTCCCCCATTATCCAACTCACAGTGCTTTCGCCGATCTGGGGGCTAAGCTTGCCTTTGGGCTAAGCCTGCCTCAGGCCTGGAGACCCAGCAGGTGGGTGCACGTACCCACAAGCTGGGGAGAGGGGAGGAAGGGAAGGAGCAGGACCCAGTGGTTAAGTGCTGGGTCCCCAGGAGGAGAGGGAGTTTTTAAAAGGACAGGGAAGAAGGGAGACAGAGAAGCGTGGACACTGTGCCACAGCAGCCACAGAGGAGGCTGAGGATGGAAGCCACCTGGGCATTTGGAGTTCGTCCCACATGAGCGCCAGATAATGGGGGAAATTATTAAGGCAACTCCACGTAGTTAACAGAAGGTTTCTTTAGGGCAACTTACAGCAAGTAAAGGGGTTGGTCACAGGGTCCAGGAGAGGTGAGGTGCAGTCCAGCGGTGTTCTCTGTGTCACTGTTCTTCCCTGNGCCCTCTAGCTTTCTGTCCTCTGTGCTCTTCTGGTCCAAACTTTGTTTTGAAAATTGGATAATGTTTTGAAAGTCCAGGAGCTGTCTCTTGTCTGTATTTGTGTTGCTATTTTATTTCCTGGCACACTAGGGATTGAACCCAGGGCCATGCATATGCTAGGCAACTACTGTACCACTGAGCCATGTCCTCTACCCTTTCGGGTTTGTTTTTGTTTTTGCTTTTGGGAAACAGAGTCCTGCTATGTAGCTCAAGCTGCCTTTAGACTTCAGATTCTCTTGCCTGAGCCCCTGTCTTAAAGCTGACATTACAAGTGTGTGTCATTGCCTTCTGATCTGATTTTCTCCATTTGCTTTTAAATACCTTTTTTTAGAACATTAATTAATTAATTAATTAGCTAATTGGTGTTGGTGATTGAACCAGGGCCTCAGATTTGCTAAGCCCATGGTGTACCAGTGAGTTATATCCTAAGCCCCTCTTGAACTTTAGAGTGATGCAAGTCCATTGTACAAAAATGTAAAAAACACAGAAAGGTGTATTTTCAAGCCTCTTGTATTGCCACTTCTAAAATAGTACTTAAAAACTGAGTATAACCTTCAGGGTTTTTTGTTTGTTTTTGTTTGTTTGTTTCCATTACTTGGCAGTGTTTTTAATTTTAAGGACTTAAGAACATAACCTTTTTTCTCTGGTACAGTGGTAACTTCACAGCAGAACCTAGTAGAAAGTGCAGAGTTGGTAAACATGCCTGTCTTTCACTCACACGTGCCATCAACACCAGCACTTTTGCTGAGTGTTGGTTCCAGTCAGTGGACCGCATGGACACATCATTATCCAAAGTCCATGGCTGACATGCAGGGTCAGACTTCCTAGTGTATATCAGTTGCCTTGTGCAGCTGTACAAAGACAGGAGCTTACCACTGTGGGAGGGGACAAGATGATGGCGTTGCTATAGGCAGAGTTTTTCTGTGTCCCGGCATTCGCTCCTAAATAACCACACAGACCTTATTAATTGTAAATGCTCAGCCTATAGCTTAGGCTTGTCTCCAGCTGGCTCTTAAAACTTAAATTAACCCATTTCTATTCATCTGTGTGCTACCACATCTATGAACTCTCCATGTTGCATCTAGCTTGCGACTCCCCCTTTTTCTCCTCAGCATTCTCTCTGCCCTGAACATTCTGCCTAACCATCGGCCAATTAGCTTTTTAGTAACAATGAGAGCAACACTTCTTCACAGAGTATAGAAGGATTATTCCACAGCACATTGCCCTAAAGATCTGTGCTGTCCCTCGTTTGTGTCTCCATGTCAACCTCTGCCAACTCCTTAAATTCATATTGCCTATATGCTAAGCATAATTGTTTTTGGAATTTCTTTCTTTGTGTTTTATTTACTTAATTTTTTATTAGTGTGCATTGATTTACACATAGTGATAGGCTTAATGAAGACGTTTTTGTTCATGTACATCATACTTTGACCATACTCACCCTCTTATACTTTCTTTTCCCCACTTCCCTTGTACCATTCCCTCCTTTCCCCCAAACAGTCCCTCTTCTAATTTTATATCACACGCACACAGACACACGTGCGCGCACACACACACACACACACACACACACGTATATATGAACACTCACACATACCTACATACACAGTGGTTTCTATATAAAGTTTAGGATTAGAGGATGAGAGAAAGCATGCAGTATTTCTGTATTTGTCTTTCTGGATCTGGCTTATCTTGCTTGCTATTATGCTCTCCAGACACAACCATTGTCTTGCAGGTGGTGTCATTCCGACCTCCCTTAGGCTGGGTAAACCCCATGGTGTGTGCACATCTCTCTGTCCATTCATCTTAGGCTGG
>LZPO01055231.1:146140-167986 GCA_001675575.1 Neotoma lepida
GAGTCTCTTCTTCAGAGACTCAACATCCCAGCTATGTTATTAAAGCCCTTCAGCTGATCCCATCAGCCCACCAGATTCTGAAAGATCTCCTTAAAATCAACTGGCTAGAGACTTCAGTCACATTATATAATCCCTCATAGCAGTCCCTCCATGAATGTTTAGTTGAATAATTAGAGACTAGCTTAGTCAAGTTGGCACATAATACTGGACTCCTTGCAAGCAAAACCAATGAAATCTCAAATAAAACATCCCTTAAACCTCGGTATTTGTGAGATTGGGATGTAAGTAAATGCTCTGTGTTTGTTATGGAAATGTCTGAATAACAAAGGGTTTACCTTGTCTCCTGGATACTAAATAACCTCTTAATTGCACTCTTAAAACAAACATATGCCCACTTCAGATGTGAATCAGTAATAAAATTCTAGAAAAATTGCCTCTACTATGTCTAGTGCCTCTAAAAAGTAGGCAACTGTGTCTTCAATGAATGCCTGTTTGTGAAAACAGTGAACATTTACTAAGCTGTGAGCTAGGTAGTGGATTTACAAGGTCAGACAGAGAACAACCCTGTATTACAAGGCCTTATACAGTCTATTTGGTAGGCAAATTAGCAAAGAAATAATTGCAGTCCCAAAGATAGATGAGGTTATGTTGAAGAAAGTGAGCCATATGTGCTTTGATGCCAACTTACGAAGAGCCATGAACAGCATGCTTGGGGTCCAGTGTTCTGACAAAGAAGGGTGTGCTGTGAAGAGGGAGAGGGGAGGGACCAAGAGAGGGTTTGTGGCCAGAGTGTGAAACTCCAACAGTATTGAAGAAAGGGAACTGGATTTGAGACCAGCAGAGTTTATCAGTGGGGTAGGGAAGAATATTTAAAAATGACTTTGAGGTTTCTTTTTGTTTGTTTGTTTGAGACAAAGCTTCTCTGTGTGGCCCTGGCTGTCCTGGAACTTGCTCTGTAGACCAGGCTGGCCTCAAATTCACAGGGATCTGCCTGTCTCTGCCTTCCACGTGCTAGGATCAAAGTTGGGCACCATCAGGCCTGGCTTGAGGTTTATTTCATAAGACAGAGAGACTGATGGGTAATGAAGGTAGGAGGATCACAGGAGGGCAAGTGGGTGTTTGCTTCTGAGGCAGATGAAGGGAACAGTTGCTCTTCCCTGTGCATCCATCCTGGGTCTGGGATGTTATGGGCCATTTCGTTCCTGACTTGGAGGCCAGTGGTACTTCAGTTTGGGTTGAGGTCCCCTAGTGACGGTGAATTGGTTACTTTTTGTAAATTTGACAAAAACTGGTCACCTGTCAAGAGGGAACCTCAAATGATGAATTGCTTCTATCAGATTGGCCTGTGGCCATATTTGTGGGGCATTAAAAATACTTCTACTGAATCTTAGAGAATTTCGTACAATGTATTTTGATCATTTTTATCCCCAGTTCCCCCTTTTAACTCTTCACAGATCTACCTTCCCTAACTTCGTGTCCTCTTTTGGTAACTTGTTTTAAATTTAACAACCTGTTGACTCCAAATTTGTGCTATGTACTTTTTTTGTTTTTTGAGTGAGGCCATCCACTGGAACATGGGTGACCTACTAGGAGCCACACCCTTAAAGAAAACCCAATCTGTCCCCTTTCTCNGAAGTAATAAGCAATGTGGGGAAGCAGGCATATTGTTTAGCCTTGCCATTATGGATTTACTGTGAGCCTCGGTGGAAGATAATTCACACCGAGCTCTTGCTTTCTCAGACATAGTCACCCTTGAGACTCCAGAGCCTCATCAATACAGTTCTCAGCCCTCACCTCACTCTGCCTGTGCTGTGACATTAGGTGCATTAATGAGTTGTCCTATTTTTTGTACTAAAATTTATTTTATTATTTGAGATTATAAAATAACTACATCATTTTACCCTTCATGTCCCTCCATCCAAACCCTCTCATACACCCCTTCTTGCTCTCCTTCAAAATCACGGCCTCTTTTTATATTAAAATTGTTGCTACATTCATATATGTATATACATATGACACCACCCCTGTGAAGTGGGTTCTGGCTTTAGAAGAAACCAAGCTGAACAAGTCATGAAAAGCAAGCCAGCAAGCATTGCTCCTCCTTGGTCTCTGATTCAGTTCCTGCCCTGACTTCCCTCAGTGATGGACTGTTGCCTGGAAGTGTGAGATGAAAGAAACTCTTTAGTCCCTAAGTTGCTTTTGGTCATGGTGTTTCTCACAGCAACAGAAAACAGAACAGAGGGGTTCTGGCGAATGGGAAGTTGGGAAGATGCCTGGTGTTGAAGACTCCTTTTTAAGTCTTCTATCTTTTAAAAAATAATTATAATGTATGCATGTATGATACACGGGTGGAGGGGCACACGTGTGTCTGGAGAGGTCAGAGGACACCGTGTGGAGTCTGTTCTTGCTTTCCATCTCTGTGTTGGTTCTGCGGATCCAACTCAGGTTGTTAGGTTTTGTGACAAATGCCTTTACCTTATGAGCCATCTTGCTGGTCCCTGAGGTCTTCTGTCTTTTTAAAAAGGATAGTGTAGGCTTGCTTCTTTAAACATTACCTGACAGATGATTCTAAGAGAATGTTTATTTCTAACCAAAGATGAATGTCAGCTAGTAGTGGGAGAGGGGAAAAAATGTCTTCCATTCATGAGTGATTTCTCACGGTGTCTTGTAATTCCCAAAGAAAATTGATAAAGCTGAGGGTTTTTTGGCCTTGAACATTGCACCTGATGGATGAGTTTGTGTTGACTAAGTCTGGCTTTTTAAAAGCAAGAGACACTTACTGACCAATTTTCTTGGAAATTGAAACATTAAAATAAATAGTAGGCAGGGGAGGTAGTCCGGTGGGTAAAAGTGCCCCAGTTTGATCCTCAGAACAAATGTAAAAAGCTGGATGTGGTAGTGCACATTTGGAATCTGAGCACTGCTGGGGCCAGATGGAAGGGAGAGGCAGGAAAACCACCCAGAAGCTTGTAGGGCAGTGTGGGGGAGCAGCCGCCACTTTTGTGACCAGGGCACTCTTGAGCAGGGAGAAGTGAGGAATATGTAGATAGAATATAGAGGGGAGAAACAGACAGAAACACAGCATAGCTCAGGAGGGCCTGGGTCAAAACCCAGCAGTCCCTTCTGTCTCTTCTAAAGGGCTTTTAAAGGAATGCCAAGGGGTGGAACAAAAGACCTCCTTCCAGCACAGCCAAGTGTAGACCATCCCAGGCACCTGGTAACCACACATGTGGTCAAGCCATCCCCTAATGCAGCCCTGCTCTGTAAAGCAAGCTCAGATCTCACTAGCAAGCTTTTGTGGGCTCCCATAGGGCAGCTAGCCTGGAGTGTGTGGAATGGTAGAACCAACAAGGGAGACCCTGCTTCAGCAAGGTAGAAGATAAGAACGGACTGCTGAAAGTTGTCCTTTGCCACGTGTGTGCTGTGGTGTTCTCTCTGTCTCTCAATCTCTCTGTCTCTCTCTGTCTCGCAGTCTCTGTCTCTCTGTGTCTTTATCTCTGTCTTTCTGTCTGTCTGTCTCTCTGTCTCTCAATGAGTAAATAAAATAGCAATAGTAATGAGTCATGAGCCATTAAATGAAATAGGATCCTGGGAGTCTCTATTGATAAGTGAACAGGAGGAAAGTTCTTCCTATGTTAGTTGCAGATGGATGTCAACTAGCAGGCACAAAGAGAGTTTAGGAAATAGAAAACTCATTATTTGGAAGGCTTCAGTAGTGAGAGGTTTCTGAGGCCACAAGTCAGTGAATTCCAAACTTGAGAGAGTAATTGGCCTAGGTCAGTAGTAGAGTNTTTGCCTTATATGTAAGGCCCTCATTTCAGTTACCAGTACTACAAAACAAACAAACCAGGAATACTAACGTAGCCTCATAGTGTTTCCTTGCAGTCATTATCAGTTACAAAAGGAAATAGTGGTTTTACGGTGGTGAGGACTGGTAACAAAGACAAATCTCAGGTGAGGTGAAATTGTACCCAGGCCTCCTGACATCCACACCAAGTCAAACCTAGCCCCATGCTGGGGTCTCATCAGAAGGCTGTGGCATGCNTCATGTGAGAATCAGATGGACCCAGGTGAGAGTGGCCCAGGTCCCCTGAGAGAATACAAGTTTTGACTCTGGAAACCTATTAAGGATGAGAGAGGCAGTGGGGAGAGACTACGGAATTGTTTTAGACTAAAGGAAACAGATAACATACTTGCAACGCACCCTTTTAGATTCCATCCTAAAATCTTGGATTAAAGCTATTGTTGGGACCAGCTGACTAGCATCTGTGGTTTGGATAATCACACTTTATCCATGTTAATTTACTCACGGGGATGCTCAGATGGTTGTCCTATATGAGANAGCCCATGTTTCATGAAATAGACACTGGAATATACAGGGGTCCTGTCCACAGTTCACTGTCTCATGGCTTAGGAGAGTGCTAAGGACTGAAGAACCAGTTGCCAAGGTGAAGGAGACAGAGAAACTCCTGTCTTCTTTGTGCCAGTCCTGCAACTTTAAATAAGATTGAAATGATTTCAAAATCGATTTTCTTTTCTTTTCTTTTTTTTTAAAGTTAGAAAGCTCAGGGAAGGGCCATAGAACTGTTTGAAATGACAAGGACAGATAAATATAATGAATGATGCTGGACAGAATAATTTTTGTTATGAGTGTGTGTGTGTGTGTGTGTGTGTGTGTGTGTGTGTGTGTGTGTGTGTGTGTGGTGGGTCCACGCACAGGTGCATGCACTTGGAGGCCAGAGCAGAACATTGAGTGTCTTCTTTTATGGCTCTCTCTGCTTTATTGCCTTGAGACAAGGGTCTCTTACCGAACTGGGAGCTTGCAGATTCCGATAGAATGGCTAGCTCACAAGCCCCAGTCCCTACGTGTCTCTTCACCCTGCCCCACTGTGCTGGTTGATTTTGTCAGTTTGAGGCATATTGGGAAAGAATTAAGGGAATCTTAATTAAGAAAATGTCTCCGTAAGATTGGCTTGTAGCTAAGTGTGTAGGGCATTTTCTTGATTAATGATTAATGTAGGAGGGACCAGCTCACTGTGGGAAGAAGCACAACCCTTGGACAAGTGATCCTGGATGGTATAAGAAAGCAGGCCGAGCAAATCAGAGGGAGCAAGCCAGTGAACAGAGTTTCTCCATGGCTTCTGCTTCAGTTTCTGCCTTGAGTTCCTGTCCTAACCTGAAAGTATAAACTGAAATAAACCCTTTCCTCCCCAACTTTCTTTTGGTCATGGTGTTTTATCATAGCAATAGAAACCCTAAGACACTTCTAGTGCTCGGGTTACAAACACACACAGACATGCCTGCTTTGTAACACGGGTTCTGGAGATTTGAACTCAGGTCCTCATACTTGCAGAGCAAACACTCTTACCCACTGAGCATTCTCCCACGTCAATGGGATAGTTGATCAAGCTTCAGGTGAGTTTGGAGTAAAGGGACATGGGTGACCTTTGTGGTGTTTGACAATTCATGTGCAAGTATGAAATAGTTTCGGGATGAAGTTTACAAGTCCAAACGCTCTTCTGAAATCCAAACAAGTGTTATTTNCCCTGATTTTTGACTAAAATAAGATAGTTTGTTCCTGCTGTAAAAAGCCAANCAGACTTTTAAAGAAGTGCTTTAAAAGAANCTTGGAAGGCATTAAAGATNTTATTTTATGAGTAGGAATGCCTAGACNATCCATCTGTAGACAGTTTAGTTTCCTGGGTCTTTGTCCTCAGATGTGAATTTGGGATAACAGTGTATGACCTGCCCCATTGGGTGAGTCCTTCTTTGGGCAAATGGAGATAAATATGCCATTGTTACTTTTTAAAAAGAGAAAANTGATATAAAAGTAAAAACTATTAATTAGTGACACAGTGTTTGCTGGGACAGGTGGTCTTGTTTCCAATGCTCTAATAGTATCGGTGGAAGTCTTCATCCAAGGCTTGTGGTCGGTAACGGAAAGGACTGGCCCCTGTTTTCCTTTGTTTCATTGTCTCTCAACTATCTCCTCGACATGTCGTATCTCTTTCCAGGGTCCTGGCTTCTCCTTCTCCCTTCCTCTTGTACTAACTTCTCTCGCCTCCCTTTGCCCTTCCCCCATATTTAAAAGCCCCACCTTATTCTTATCATCTGGTAAAACAATTCTTTACTCACATCCTTTTATCTGCTCAGCTTCTGATTTGTCTCACCCCCTCAGAGTTTTCTGTCCCCACCCTCTTGTAGCCATAATGATCATAACATTTTTTTCCACTGTATCTTCACTGAGGAGAAGGCCAGTCTGAATAAGAGATTCAGTTAGAATGAGAACAGACAATCTTTAATAAATGAGGCCTTATTAGTAGCNATCCTTTACTGGCTGGTTGNGTACTGTGTCTTCACGTGCTGACCCCTGACAGCAACATTTTGGAGGATGTGTTTGACTCCCATTTTATAGAGTAGAAAATGGAGGCAAAGAACTNAAAAAAAAAANANNAANNNNAAAGCTCAGCTCAGAGATGAGCGACAAAACTCTGAGCTGTATTCCTGTCACAGCTCTTAATCCTGCCACTGGGTTCTGCAGAGAGTATGGTCAGGGTTAAGTGTCATTTAGATGAGAATCGTTAAGAAGTCTGCAGTAGTGAGTCTTTTCCTGCTTATTGGGCCAGCACGTGGGGGAGGAACTGAATTAGATGCCATGCTCTAAATGGCAGGGCCTTGGCAAGTGGTTATGTGTCACCAGTGCACGTGGCTGCCGAGAGTCATCCCATCCCCCNTTACTGGCAAGATTCTCTTTCCTGAATGTCACAGGAACTAATTATGTGCTGTTAAATCCAAGACCCATTTTATATTCCGGTGGTAAATCTCACATGTCAGGAGCAGCTAGTGACATTGTGGCATGTTGCCCTCAGTTCATGCTGAACTGTGGACAGTAAGTCCTGACAGGATGGATCCATTTAAATAAGCACACCTGCTATTACCCCACTGCCACCTGAGCTACTTCAAGGTGACTAACTAGTTCAGGACATGTCCCCAAGTAGCAGTCTGGAGATTGCAGAGATTTGCAAATACAGTTCATTCCGGGAGGCGTGAGGTTAGTTTTGCTTTTGAGAGGAGGTCTTATGCTANAGTTCAGGTTGGCCTCAAACTGCAATCCTCCTCCTGCCTCAGCCTCCTGAGTGTTGGAANTATAATCGTATGCTCACACGCCGAGTGAATTTTGATCTTTGAGTGCCTAGGATCTTTGAGTAGAGAGAGTTACAGAGTATGAGCTCCTGCATTGGTCCGTGCCTCTGTTCTCATGTAATCCCAACATAGTAACGTAAGTGTGGCAGTGGCAGGGGCGTGCACAGAGCAGNATGCTGGGATGCTACAGAACACTGGCTTAAGAAGNCAAGTTCTGTTGTCTAGTTGGCCAAATTAGATTAATGGAAGTGTAGCCCTGCTTTAAAAAGGCGACAGCAACAATGACACCAAAGCTCTAATTGAAATTTTAAACCACTGTTTATATATTTATTGCTTATTTATTTACTCTTATTTGGTTTCAGAGAAAAATGCAGGAATTAGAATCACTGGGCAAATACTTCTCCTAGGTGTATATTCTTGTTCGGTTTGGGAGAGCAAAGTCAATGAAAACATCTTTTTCTTTTGAAGGTGTTGTATGTGGTGTTGCAGAGACATCCTTGGTTGAGGGGTGTACACAGCCATACTTATGTGGCTTATGTTGCTGACATTAGGATTAGCTCCTAAAGGGGGCTTTCTCTGTTGGTTTTGGGTTTCTGGGATGCTGCTGACACGTTACATGGGAAAGTGCAGTCGCAGGCTATGGCTGGAGTGTTACTGAGCATGGAGAGCATCTGAAAAAAATTGCTCTCCTGGGAGCACTGGATGGTGGTGTCCATTAAGCCAGGGTCTGCCTCAGAACTGGCTTTGTGATGGGTTTAGCTCAGAGGTAATTGACTTTTCAGCCCACCACATTGCTCAAGGACCCTCTGTGGTGAAGAATCTCTTTGTTTCCTCTCCATCCTGGGATTGGCTATTGAGGCTAGACTATTCACATTGAATGCAAATTGTAACCACTACAAAATAGTCTCTGGAAATCCCTGTTGTCTGCGGTTTGAAGTGGTGACCACTTAGCAAATACAGAGAGAGGGANGTGAGCAGGTACACACCAGAATTGAGGGGAGGGACTCGGAGGGCCCCATTCCTCTCTGAAGAGGTAGGCAGTTAATGGTTGCTGGGGGAGGGGGAGCCCTTGTCTCCAGTGGTGTAGCCACTGGTAAGGCACCCATACTTCTATGGATAACCCCTCACCATGCTCTCNCAAGCAACTGTAATGAAAATCATTAAGTCATGGGGAAAAAAAACAAAATCTATAAAAGCAGAAACATGACTATTGGGAAGAGGAAAGGGGTCAGGGAAAGTTGGAGGAAGCAAGAAAATGGGGTAAATGTGATCGAAATAACATGCATGCATGAAAATGTCCAATGACACCCAGTAGTATGTATAATTAATGTATGCTTATAAAACATAAAAAATGAAGAATTGATGTTGGGGTAGGATAGGCTACTGTCAATCATTTTACTGTAGGGAAGAAACATCACTAGGGTATGTAATAAGCATGTGCCAGTATCTGAAGGAATTCATCACGANAGTAAAATCCAGCCCTTTAATAAGGCATTGTTATTATTAAGTAAAACCAAATGGAAACTTCCTGCAAGGGTAGAGGAAGCTGTGTGCATGATTTATTAAAAATGGAAATTAAACTCCAAGAGTAATTATTTGACCCTGAACCTTTGTTTGCTTTGTGTGTGTTAAACATTTTCCACTAATTTCCCCCCACCCCCAAGTTAGTACACTTAAATGTCCCTAGCNGTGATTTCTGCTAAAAGTCACCCGAGTTCAGCAGCTGGATAGAGCTGGATCTTAAAGAGCCACAAGTTGAATTTGCACTAAGGTAGCTACGGTTAGACAGTGATAATTGTGACTCATTCAAGCCACGCTGTCATCATTGCTGATGCAATGCAGAGTAGCAGGTAGTCGCTGTTTTATGTGTCAAACCAGGTAGAAAGAAATGGCNTTGCTTTCCCGAGGTCAAATCTGCACCATTAGGCACAGTATTCAAGCTGTCNCCAGCTGTCCATGCCCTCCCCAACCGGTGATNTCAGAACACTGCATTTGAAAGCCACACACTCTGAGAGCCTGTCTTTGCCACATCACCAGCTTGTCACTCTCTTTTCCAATGTGGCACNTTGAGAATGAAGGAGGGGAGCCGTCTGCTAGAGCCCNCTTTGTGGAGGCTGTGTCCAGGGATGGTCTGTAACCATCATCTAACCCCAAGCGGTCTTACTTCCCTTATGATGTTGGGGATCACCATCCCCCATACCCCAGGCTGCAGCTTCCCCAGCCACTTACCTAGCTTCCAGGAATTGATGCTGGTGATGTCATTTTTAATCCCTGGTTCATCTCTTTACTTCAAATGCAAAGATGTTCTTCAATCGCCTGTGTTCTAATGCTTAGAGCCATAGCTATTACAGAATAATTTTTATGATTTTGGCCAAAAGCAAAAGTTGGGTTAGAACTAAGTGTCTTGGTATGCACAAAAACAAATTATAATTTCTTTTTAACATTTAAAATNTAAATATTATTAAAAGAAGTAATTTTTATTCATGGCANAAAAAATTAAGATCAGACCCCAGTATAAGGAATAAAAATTACTCATTACTATCCAAAAATAAGATAACATTTTGTGTTAACTATACAGATCCCCTCCACTTCTGGATTTACATTCTTAAGAACCATAGAAATGGAATCATGCTATGCTCCAAATGCTGCTTGTCATAAATGTCTCCCTTTACAAGAGTTCCCATGTGGGTNCTAAATGTTTATCATCGTTTTCAATGGCTGCAGGGATTTGCCGGACACATAGGTGGTGTCCCGCTGTTTCTTCAACAGCCCTTGCTATAGAGAACATCTTTGGACATATGGTTGTGCGCTTGTTTGAGTCTGGTTTTGAGATAATCTTCTAAAGCATTATATATATATATAAAGCTTTTGAGACTTGTTATCAGGTTGCTCTCTCAAAAGTATATTCTTGTCAATGTGGTGTGTGTGTGTGTGTGTGTGTGTGTGTGTTGGTTGTTTTGAGATGGAGTCTCTCATTCCGTAACCCAAATTAGCCTGGAACTCATTTTGCAGCCTAGGCTGGCCTTGAACTCACAGCATTTCCCGTCTTTTAGCCACCTAAGTGTTAGGCTTACGTGCATAAACCACCATATCTAGACGGAGCATTTTTCTGTATAGTGTTGACCATTTGTATTTTGTGGTAAATCAGCCACTGAGTGTTCTTTTTGTATTTTTTTTTCCTGCACAGACATCCTTACTTCAGCTTACAGTTTTGTGAGCACACATATTAGGCATCCGCATTTCCTTGTGCTTTCCTCCCCTACTGGATTTGATTTTGACTGCGATTTAGTCAGGTGTAACAGTTTAGTGGTGGACATGTAAGTATTCTGCATTATTGGGTTTTGCTATTTGGGACTAACATTTTAAATGCTTCTAATCTAGAGAAATTATAGGAAGTAAAGGGTGCATTGTAACTCTTTCCAGTTTATTTATCAGGTAGACCTGTTTGTAAATCACTTGAGAAAATAGGGTGGTGGCCGCTGTCACCAGAATAGCCCCTGAGTTCCTTCTGGCTGTTTTTGAAGTATTCTTTGGTCTTTTTAGCGCACACACCTATTGTTTTCAGCCTCAAATCTAGCATCTTTGGTTCTTTGCAGGAGTCCCTTTGCAGACTCCTTATGGCCTTGGGAATCTGACAGCTTTATGGTTATGCAAATGTTATTGAACTCCTCTTGATAGATGTTCTTTCCAGCTGGTGGCTGACTGTACAGGCACTTCNCCTTCAACTGTCACAGGGCTGGCTAATGTGACCTTCATATCAGGCTGTGGAAAATGTACTTGCCATGCATCCTAGGACAATTTGGAGTGGTTGCCTGGGCAACCTCCATTGCCTCTAATCAGGTGCCCCAAGGATAACCCGAGTCCCAGGGGGAGCACCACATGAAGAGATGAACTCTGTCCTCAGCATAGCAGCAGGAGTACATTTGTGCATTTTAGGGTCCTCTGCTCATGTTTGGGGGCGGGAGAGTGTGTCACAATCTGAAGATGAATCAGGGAAGGAGAAAGAGAGTTGAGATAACAGGGTGGAAGATAGGCAGGAGAGATTCCACTGAAGCGCATGCCCCAAATCAAAGTAACAAGTAAAANGATGTGCCCAAGAAAACACCATGGTGCAATCAGAATATAGGCTAAAAAGTCATGCTTAGAGAAACTTCCAGGTGATAACTACTGGGAGCTAGGTATGGTGCTATGTGCCTGTGTTCTTAGCATGGGTGCTAAGACAGGTGGGTCATGGTTTCGAGGGCTGCCTGTGCTTCAAAGAGAGTTCAAGGCCATTCTGAGAAACATGGAGACACCCGGTCTCAAAACAGCAACAATACCCAAGCAACAGTGTGTGGACAAGGAAGAAAGATGGTGAAGCTTTCTGAAAAAATAGGCAATTTGAGATATATATATATATATATATATATATATACTGTATATATATACTGTATATTTATATATGTATATTGTATATTTATAAATATATAAATATAAATAAATATATATATGGCTTTTTTTCCCCCTGAAGCAGGTATGTGTGTGAGGAGTTGGATAACTGCTTTGAGGAACTGTCATTGTTTTTTGGCTGCAGTCCCCACTATAGTCTGAGTGAATCAGGAGTGATTATTTTCTGGAATGATGTCATTCAGAATCATAGAACATAATTTCTTTGTTATTTCCACAAATTAGAACCATTTCAGATTTGAAACTGACATAGAATCAGTTGTGTGTGCACGTGTACTTAAACGTACCTATGGATGTACCAGGGTGGTGATGATGGCAGGTGGCAGGGCTTCAGCTCTTCTGAGCAGGAGAGAGCATAGTGTGGCCTTGGATGAAGGCTTGTCTGGGGACAGCAGGGAGCTGGCTGCTTTCTGCCCATGGGTCCCTCAGTCACGTGTACATTACCTTAAAGAATTGTTTTTGTTTTTATTTTTTAAAGCAAAGCCTGTAACTCACTTCTGAATACCCAGAACTTCTGAATACCCTGAAGTCCTCGTTGTGAGCATCCCAAACTGATTACAGAAGACATGCAGATACTGCTGTAATTGATTCTCAGATACTGAGCCCTGGCTAAAGTGTATTTACTTAGTAAACAGACAACGATGATATTGCCAGACGTCAGGACCTCACAATTATTTAGATATTTTCTAGACGTTAGACTTGGTAGTTCTAAAAAAACCCATTGTTTNAATCAGTGGTCTGTTCGGTATGGGATGGCACCCTTAAAGGGTTATAGGAGGGACACTGAACAAATGATTCAAAGAGACTAAGCGATTACTTGCTGATGGCTTAGCACTCTGGNGCAGCCAGCAGAAGAGAGAGGACCATTACCCTCCCCTGGACCAGAAGAATCAAGACAGGAACCTGTGTTTCTGGGACCCAGTGAGGACTCTAGCTATCGAGTGGTAAATGCAGCCAGGCCCAGGACAGAGTCCAGGGGGTGGAGTAGAGGTTAGCATCTTGACTTCTCTGCTCTTCGTTTTCCTTTTGGTTCCTTCAGTGAGCCAAGGTCACCGGGAAGCTAGAGGGCAAGAGATGCTAGGTAGTTCTCTTGTACAGAGGTCAGCTTCCTGAACACCAGAGAAGAGCAGAGAACAGACAATGGAATGGGTGTGTGGAGTAAGGAGGTAAAAATGAGGAATAATGGGAGCAGTGTGCCANTATCCTTCCATTCTAGAAGGGTCTCCTTGCACTTTGGGAGCATAAGCATTTGGAGGAAAAGTTACTTACATAGAAATGTTTTTGTAGCACCTGGGCAGCAGAGTGGGGACGTTGATCGGTCTTCTGGATTTCCCTGGTTGACTATTCTCTTTCCGGTGTGTTCCACTGAGTCTAGGATGTATTCTACAATTAGGGTGTGGGGAGAGTGAGAATTCATGCTTTAGAGTTTTTACATTAGGAACCCCCTTCTAGTTGAATTGGTCTTGCCAGTACCTAGGCAGGCACCCAGCAAACAGTAGAACTAAGGGCTTGAATAGATGCTGGNNAAATTGTGGGCTGGCCTCTTCCCATGACAAATTCAGTGCCTAGGAGGGATCTTCATAAGGAAATAGGCAGTCCTCTCTCTAGTGCTGGGTCTATTGCATTGTGATGTCTGGGTGAAAAGCAGGGAGGACTTGGAATTCTGTTTCTTATGTAAAGCTCTGGCTTCCTTAGTGGCCATAGTAGAGATACTTTGCGTCTATTAGTAGCAATAAACTAACTTGTGTTTAGATGTTTAACTGGCTCCTATACTCTTAGAGCATGGATGGGAAGCAGTCTGAGACTGAGTCAGGACTGAGCTCAGTGGGGCTGGTTGCATGCAACAGAGGATTTGGAAATTTCAAAAAACTGTGGATGCCTAAGGTGGCTAGGATGTATGTCCTGTCCCTTGACATGCACCAGAGCAAACTTTAGTCACCCAATATCAGCCCCTGATCACTTTCTTTCAAGCAAAGAAAGTGTGTGCAGCATTGTGTTGGAGCAGACCTTAGCTCTGGGTGTAATTATTCAAAGACCAGTACAACTGAAGCTGGCAAGATGACTCAGCTGTTAAGAGCACTGGCTGCTGTTGCAGAGGACCTGGGCTTCGTTCTCAGCACCCACATGGTGGCTCACAATCATCTGTTCTAGGGAATCTGATGCCCATTCCTGGCCTCTGCATGTGGTGCACGTACTTGAATGCAGATAAACACTCATGCGTATAAGATAATAAAGAAAAATAACAGACAAGTGTAACTATCCCAGACCTACTCTGCAGAGATAATAACAGTTAATGTTTTAGTATCACCAGCTACTTGACCATAAATACTAAGAAGTTGGTATTACACTTTTGTGCAATTTTATAGTTTACTCTTTCTTGGCAGCTTACAGCAAGAAGTACCTTATGTGTGAGTCTCTCTCTCTCTCTCTGTGTGTGTGTGTGTGTGCATGCGTGCGTGTGTGCATGAGTGTGTGTGTGTGCTCTAGGCACGTGTGTGCAGGTCAGAGGTTCACTTTGGTTTTTATTCCTCACACACTAACCACCTTGTCTTTTTGAGATCAGGCTACAAGCCCTAGAGACCTCCACCTCTGCCTCCCCAGCACTGGGATCACAAGCCTAAGCAACCACACCCAGCTCTTTAACTTGATTACTAGGGATCCTACTCAAGTTCTCATGCTCGCATGACAAGTCCTTTACTGACTGAACTTTCTTCCCAGCCTCCAGACAAGCATTTTGACAGACTACTGTCATTGCCAAGTGCCTGCCAAGGAGTATTTTGGTAGTCTCCACCCTCTGTTTTATAGTTTGAGCCTTAGTGAATATCTGTGTACACGTCTACCCACAACAGTACATAAACAGTTCTTTCCCAACATTTCCACTGCCTCCAGCATCCTTTCNGTCTCTCCAAATCTACTAAGCGATTTTATTTGTTTGTGATGGAGCTGGGGCTGGCCTTATACCCAGGACTATCCTCTTGCACTATTTAAATCTTCATGTCCTAGCCATCGTCTTAGCTCTTGGTGTTCTTAAACCGCCCCTATGTTTGTTTGTTTACTTTTATTAAAAATTTAAATGGGGTGAAGCAGTACCTCTTTTCATGTAGCAGGCAAAATAATAGCACGGNTTTCTTCTATTTGAAGAGTTCCCAGGCATTTTCTTATACAGTTAACATGTTTTACTGTTGGCTTGTTATGGAATCTAGTCTAAGATAGCTCAATATTATATAGAGATATATAGCCTTGGAATTAATGTATCAATAATTTATCGTGCCTCCAGATAGTTCCTTGACTTCAGAGGATGAGTTGGGAAGTAACTAAGAGCTTAGGTCACCGTGGCTAAGGAGATGGAGAAGCTTTTGGTTCTAAGTGCTTGCATTTAAATTTTAGCATTGGCTTTCCCAGCTGTGTGATACCTGCCGAGCCTGAGTTTCCTCATCTATGAAATTGAATAATGGTACTAATATTATAAGGTATTTGTAGTGGCTAAATCTGTAGCACCTTTGTTATAGGTAACATTAGTTACCTATATTAGTTAGCATTGCTATTTTATTTTTATTTTGTGTGCATGTATGTCTGTGTGAGGGTGCCAGATCCCCTGGAATTGCAATTACAGACAGTTGTGAGCTGTCATGTGGGTGCTGAAAATTCAACCCAGGTCTTCTGGATGAGCGGCCAGTGCTTTTTAACCGCTGAGCTATCTATCCAGCCCCATGCTATTTCTTTTTGGAGGAAGAAGCTGCGTTACCTCGCTCCTTACTGTCAGGGTTTCACATGTTGTATCTTTGTTCCACTGCTTTCAAATCACGTTGTGTGTGCTGACCTTTACGTGAGTTTTCCTGCTGTATGTACATGTGTATATTTCTGTGTGTGTACATGTGTGTGCTCATGCACACAGAGGCCAGAGGCCAGAATTGGGTATCTTCCTCAGTTGCTCTGTGCCATATATTTTGAGACAGGGAGCTCAGTGATTTACTCAGAGCCACTGGCCAGGAAGGCCACAGGACCCCCCTGTGTCTGCCACCCCAAGCCCCAGGGCTGGCATTATAGGTATACACTGCTATAGCCAGCTTTTTATGTTGGTGCTAGGATGGAACTTAGGACCTAGTGCTTGCCTGGTAAGTACTTTACCAACTGAACCATCCCCCGCTCCTGTATGTTGTTCTGTATTACCGCAACATCAGGGTTGCCCCTCTGCCCAGAATGGAATTCTGAACTAACTGCTTTCAGTTTGTCTTTGAGAGGCAATGCTCAGCGGTACACTTTCCATTCTGTGTTGTAGACTAAGAGGGCAGAGCTGCTCCTGGATTCAGGGGATCCTGTCAAGTTCTCCTAACCCTTTCCAGAAGGACTCAGAGCACCTTAACTGTCAGATCTCATAAATGCAAACAGCACGGCTGTCAGTTACAGACTAGAGAGAACAGTCCATCACGTACAAACTGGAATGCATTTATCTTCATAGTACTGAGAAGTGTGAAGTCTTATTTTCCTCTTTTTACAATTATATTTTCAAAACAGTTGATTCNAGAAAACAGGTTCGATATTCCGAGCATAGAAATGGGAAGAAATGAAAAACAGCGACAGAATCCTTGAATTGGCTTTAACAATGAAATATGCAGTAAAAGTGAGATGACTTCTGACTTNCCGCGATGGATTTCCAGTCCTTGTGGGATGGCCTAGCTGTCTTGAAACTTGCAGTGGGGTTTTCTGAGCCTTCTTTCCTTAGAGCTACTTCATCTGAATTTGCTGAGGCTTCTGCATAGGCTGAGCACGGGCTCCCTAATTCATTTATAATTACTGGAATTATGTGGACGTTATTACTTTAGTAAGTTGTTACATTCTTTCATGTTGGATGAAANACCTCAACAGAAGCCAGTGCCCATGCTTTCTCTTGTATCTTCAGAGCATTCTGGAGGACCTTTTCACCCAGGAATGGTGGGCTTTAGTGTCATAAGAAACCTGGCCATGAGCAAGCTGTCTCATTTTCCTCTTGTTTGCATNGTTAATAACTGTACTTACCTGGTGGGTTGCTATGAGTGTTAAGCTGAGCCACTTAGGCAATGAACTTAGCATGTTATCTTGAAGTGTGGAGGTTCTATTTTTTTTTTCATACTAACAATCATCATTTGTCTTGTTATTCCCAGTAGGCACAATTCTAGAGACCGAAAATACTCTTGCAGGCACATTTCATGTACTGACATAACCATAGTTCTCTTATGATGGTTTTTCTCCTCTTCTTAAAACAGCAGGGTAATTTCCTTTATTCAGCTTTTTAATAATACTAATCATACAGTCTTAAAGACTGAATGTTCACTCAGGAGATTAGTAAGAAAAATAGAAGTATATTCATAATATTCCTTGAAGTTCATTATTGTGTGTGCCTGAAGTCATGTCATTTATTTGAATGTTCTATTGTATTTGTCACAATAATACTTTGGGAATGGAAGCCATCCACCAATGCTGACAACATTTGCTCTTGCATCTTAAGTGGAAGCTGGAGAGAATTTCAGTTCAGGTTAGCATTCCTAAAGACGTCCCCGCTTGTGAATTGCTAGCCCTGGTTTAGTTCAGACTGGCATCATCTGCAGTGTGTTACCAGGGTGTATGCTTAAAACGTTTTTGTTTTAAAATAATTATAGATTTGTAAGAAATTACCCAAAAGTGCACAAAAAGGCCCAGCATGTCCTTCACTCACCTTCCTGTAAAGATAACATCATAACAATAGCAGAATATCATAACTAAAATAAGGTAGATATCAGGAAATTGATACTGGCATTACTACAGAACTGTTCATATATGAAAATATTTCTCCCAGTCAATAACTCATTTTTATTTTCTTCAAGAGACCTTTGATTTTTTCCCTGATTTTGTTATTTATTATTACTAATATTATTTCTCTCTCTCTCTGTGTGTGTGTGTGTGTGTGTGTGTGTGTGTGTGTGTGTGTGCGCGTGCCTGCTGAGGCCAGGAGTCAACCTTAGGTGTCATCTCTTAGGAGCCATCTACCTTGACTTTTGAGACAGGTTCTCTCACTGAGACCAGGGCTTGCCCGTTAGGTTAGGTCAGGCTGAGCACCAGGCCCAGGGACACACCTGTCTCCACCTCCCCATTTCTGAGATTACAAGTGCATACTGCCTCATTTCTTGTGGTCTTTCTCTCGTGCCTTACCTTGCACTTCAAGTTAATGAACTCAGTGGAAGTGTCTAGTGTGTCATCTCTCTTGTTCTTTGCTGAGCCCCCAGGCCAGTGCTGACCTTTGAAAATCCTAAGTCATTCTGTTTTCCACTACAGGACTAAGCCACCCTTTTACCTGAAGATACTCCAAACACTCAGCTGATGACTCACCCCCATGAGGTCTCCCAGGTAGTCAATCTTCTCATACTCCTGTCATTGATTGCACTTCCGCAGGGGCTGTTCCACAGGGCTTCCTGTCTCAGGACCCTCCCCCTCCCCCACATCTTTTTNACATTCCTCCTGCTTCGCTAATGTGATCAAGGTTATCAGGTAAGAATTCCTGCCATTTCCTTTGTTAGAATCCCTACTTCTCGACATTCTTACTGTTCCTGCTTTGATCCGTCTGGTTTCAAGCAAAAGGACTTTTCTTCTCCAGTGTTCACACCCCCCACACAGCCCACCCCACCCCACCCCACCGCACCTCCCATCTCTGTCATCAGTCCCAGGCCTCTGCATTTTGGTAGGCACTGATTTATCACTTTATTCATCTTCATTTCTTGAAACTTCCACTTGGTAACTTCTCACCACAGGGAAATGGTCAGACCTTTCTGACCCTTGAAAGCAGGGCTCTTCCTTGTCACTTGTTCGTACTGCGGGGTGGATAATTCTGTGTTTGTTGCAGGGACCATTTTGCACACAGCAGAATGTTGAGCAGCAACGATGGCCCCTGCTCACTAAATGCTAGTAGCACCCTGGAGTTGAGACAACCCAAATGTCTCCAAATGGCACTGCTAATGCCCATCGAGGGGCCACGTCACCTCTATTGACACCCAGTGCAAACCACGTTGCTTCATCCATTGCCACCTTCCTCTCATCCCATCATCATCCAATTCCCCTGTGGTCCTGTCCCATTCTTCGTCTCTATTTACTGCTCCATTCACCCAGTTCTGACTTAGGCATCTGACAAAGCCTCTTACTGAAAATTGCTGTCAGAGTTCTGTACTTCTGAGTGACTGTGTAGCCAAACGAAGTGAGTGGCCGTTCTCAGTTCCTTAATTTAGGGTAATACCTGAAACGATCACCTCATCATGTGGTAACCTTGACTAGCTCCCTTAGATCTGTTCTCTTCAGTACTTTTCATTTTCAGGCCTCCACCCTGTGCAGGCCCTCAGCTCTCTTCCTTTGTCCTGTTCTGCTCCCATATGTCAATAATCTTATGTGTAGATTCTTCCTCGGAGATAAACTCAGGCTCCCATGTCTTTTTGCCTTTGGGTATGTCCAGCTGNTTATCTACTTGTCACTTAAACAGAGAATAGTTCAGTGTATTTTTAAAAAGGTCTTGTTTTTCTGCTTTCACTGACTCCCAGAGATGGGACCCCATGGTTCTTTGATAAACTTTGATTCTCTAAGCATGTTTTGGCTGATCATCCTAAAAATAAAAAGGTTTATGGCATGATACAGCTAATGTTTGAGATTTATTTATAAATAAACAAGAACATTATATTAGTCAAGGTTCTCTAGAGTCACAGAATTTATGGAATATATATATAGTGGTGGTTTGAAAGAAAATGGCCCCCAAAGGGAATGCCGCTATTAGGAGGTATGGCCTTATTGGAGTAGGTGTAGTCTTGTTGGAGGAAGTGTGTCACTGTAGAGGCAGGCTTTGAGGTCTCATATATGCTCATGATACCTCCCAGTGTCTCAGTTCACTTCCTGTTGCCTGCAAGATATAGAACACTTAGCTACTTCTCCAGCACCATGTCTGCCTGCATGCNACCATGTCCCACCATGATGATAATGGACTGAACCTCAGAACTGTAAGTGAGCTATCCCAATTAAATGTTTTCCTTTATAAAAGTTACCATGGTCAATGGTATCTCTTCACAGCAATAGAAACCCTAAGACAGAAGTTGGTACCAAAGACTGAGGTTTGCTGTGATAGGCCTGACTATATGGTTTTGTTTGGAGTGATATGGACTTTGGTATTTTGGGTTAGGAAAGCAGTGGAATGCTTTAAGCATTGCTTAATGAGCTATACTAGTAGGAGCATGGAAGACAATGGTGCTGATAATGATTTAAACTATAGGGGGCTGGCTCAAGAGGTTTCAGAGAAGAATTTTAGTATATTGGCTAGAAATTGTTCTTGTGATATTTTGGTAGAAAATGTGGCTGTTTTTTGCCCTTGTCCCAAAAGTTTGCCTGAGGCTAAAGTGAAGAGTTTTGGATTAATTCCCTTGGCAGAGGAAATCTCAAAACACCCTAGTATAGACTCTGTTGTGTGGTTATTAGTGGTAACTCTAATGAAGATGTATAATGAGAAGGAGCAAGCTGAGCAAGGCAAAATGTTTGAGGAGAAAAGGAGCACCAGAAAGTGGAAAGGAGCTAAGTTCTGTATTCAAGGAGATAAACAGATTAAGAAATGGAATAAAGGGAGTGGTGACCTCAGGGCAAGAACTCACCAGCTAAATTATCAACTTGTGAAAAGGAATTAAAGAAAAGCTTGAAGCCAGGTGTGGTGGTACACACCTTTAATCCCAGCACTAGAAGGTAGAGACTGGTGGATCTCTGCATTTGAGGCCAGCCTGGTCTATAGAGCAAGTTTAAGGACAGCCAAGTTTAGGCAGTGAAGGAAAACAGAAGATGTAATTAAACGAGAGGGCCATGTTCCAGCTCCAGCAAGCAGCAGAACTTGGCAGCTTCGNTCACNTGGTTCTGGAGTTAAGGATAGAAGAAAGGGACTCTGGAATTTGCTCCTGAGACTAAGGAAAGCTACTGAGGCCAGGCACGTGTTAGGGGTGTCCCTGAATGGAGGCCTAGATAGGCCATTGTGTGAAGCTGTGAAGTTGAAGCCTGGATTGCCTTGGAGACCCCAAGATGTAGGAGATGCCAGAGTCGTGGGATACCTGCCAAGGAAAGCTGCTAACAGGGAATGGAACCAGCCCAAGAGAAAGAAGTGTGTTGTAGTCAACAAAGCTGAAAGAGGCTGGAGATCTGAAGAGCGTTTTGACGTAAGACATGGAGGTGCAGAGTTTGGAGTTTGCCCACCTGGTGTTTGGTCTTGCTTTGGTCTAATATTTCCTCACTATGCTCCCTTCCCTATGTTTTGAAATGGTAATATATACCCTATGTGTTAGAAATATGTAATCTACCTTTTGATTTTGATTTTATAGGTGATTATAGATATAGTCAAGTTGACAACCAAGAATAACCATCACAAACATCATAAAACATATAGTAGAAAATTTATAAATGGAAGATTGTTAAATTAATGTTTAAAAAATTAAACCAGGCCCAGTGGTCCAGGCCTCTATTCTCAACTGCTCTGTGGGATGAAGCAGGTGGATGACAAGTTTAAGGCCAACATAGGCAATGAATTATTTTCAAGGTCAATTTAGGCAGCTTAGTGAGACCTTGCCTCAAAAAAAATATAGAAGAGGTCTGAGATGTTTCTCAATGGTAGTGTACTCGCTTGTGGTGCACAAGGTCTTGGGTTCAATTCACAAATACTATAAATGAATAAATAAAATAAGCAAGTTAATTTCAATGTAAAATCTTTTGCTTTAAATGTATGTGTGTGCATATATATTCTTTCTGTGATGCTTAGGAGCAAACCCAGGCCTTGTGCATTGTGGGCAGGCCCTCTCTCACCAAGCTACAATCCCATTTCCTGCTGGACTCNCAGAGCTCAGCTCGGTGCTTGGCTGTGGATCTCTGCATCTGCTTACATCAGATACTGGATGAAGGCTCTATGATGACAGTTAGGGTANTCACCAATCTGATTACTGGTGTAGGCCAGTTCAAGCACCCCCTCCACTGTTGCTAGTAGTCTAATCTGGGGTCATCCCTGTGGATTCCTGGGAACTTCCCTAGCACCCCGTTTCTCCGTAACCCCATAATGTCTCCCTCTATCAAGATTAATCGAATAGAGGGAAGAGGAATTATATGAGCGGGGGGGGGGGGGGTGTCAAGATCATGATGGGGAAATCTACAGAGACAACTGAACCAGCTCATAGGAACTCATGAACTTTAAACCAACAGCTGTGGAGCCTGAATGGGACCCAACCAGGCCCTCTGCATAAGGGAGAC
>LZPO01055232.1:0-20708 GCA_001675575.1 Neotoma lepida
GCACTGTGGGTTTTTTCATGCTAGGCACATGCTAGGCAAGTGTTCTACCACTGAGCTACATTATCAGCCCAACCCTTTTCTATGTTTTGATTTTGAGTTTGGTCTCACTGACATCATCCACACCTGCCCTGATGCCACTCTATAACACAGAAAGACCTTGAACTTGTGACCTTCCTGCTTCCTGGTTCAACCTTGGGAGCAGCTGGGATTACCGACCTGTGATACTGAGCCCAGCTTGTATCCTGTCATCTAGATTTCCACCTTCTCCTCTGTTTCTGCATTGATCTTTATTGTCTCTTTTGACTAAGACTAATCACTTCACATAGATTTGGTTTGCTCTTATTTTATACTTCCTTAAGGGGGCACAGTTGTTTTATAATTTCCTGATACTGGATTTATCCATTGGTTTCTGTAGTCTTCTTTTCAGTACTTTTTTCTGGATTCCATGGATTTTGGAATGTTGTAGCTCCCTTTATTCTGATTTCAATATGATTTTGAGGTTTTCATTCCCATAGCTTTGTCCCTTTGTTACTCAAAAGAATGTTCTTTAATTTCCACATGCCTGTGAAATGTTTGTCTCCTTATTCATAGCTACTTTCATTGGATTGCTTTCAGCAAAAGCAAGATGATTTCATTTGTTTGTATCTGTTGGTTTGTCTGATGGGTTATCGTGTGATCTATCATGACAACATGACATGTACTAAGAAGGATGTGTGCTAGTCTTCTCTGTAGGTCTCAGTTAAGTCCATTTTGTCTAGGATACAAGTTAATACTACTGCTGATATTTTGATGATTTCTTGCTTGTATTATTTGTCCATTGCTGAAAATGGCAAATGGCATTACAGTATCCAACTCTTGCTTTGATGGAAATCTCTTTTCTTTTTAGGTCCATTGATACTTTCTTCATTTAACAGGGTGTTTCTGGATTGGGGGACTAATTATACAATAATAATAATAATAATTAGAATATAATTAGAACAATTTAAATATAATTAGAATAATTTACTCTTGCTGATTCAATATTTTTTCATTATATATATTTTTTCAATATTCAAATACATAAATATAAATAAATATATCACGGATTTTGATTAAAGTATATTTTATCTTATATAAATTTGCCACTTGTGATGATTAATATTCATTGTTAACTGGACAGGGTCTAGAATCATCTGGGAGACTGGACCCTGGGCATGTCTATGTGGAATTATATTGATTATGTTAGTTGTTATGTGAAGACCCATCCTAATTGTGGGCAAGCAGGACCATTTCCTAGGCAGAGGATCCTGAACTGTATAAAATGGAGAAAGCCTACCGAATAGAAGGATGTATTCATCTCACACTGTTCCTGATTGTGGATATGATGTGGCCACCTGCTCCAAGCTCCTGCCATTTGACTTCCCCTCCACAGTGGACTCTACTGTTGAATTGTGATCCAGCATAAACCCTTTCACTCTTAAGATGTTAAGATGCTTTCATTGGGATATTTTATCACAGGATGAAAAGAAACTAAGACACCACTACTGCTTTATTGAGTTATATTGTCTAGGATAGCTTATTCCATCTTATAACTTTCAGTCTTAAATGAAATGAATTTCTGGTGAACAGCATACAGTTGGGTCTTTTTTTTTGTTTTTAAGAAAAACAACAACAAAAATAAACCCAAAAATTTGTTGTCACTCTGTCTTTTAGTTGTATTAAAGTTGATTAATTATCGATACAGTCTTATTAATGCCACTTTGTAACTTGTTTTCTAGTTTTTTTCTTGTTTTGTGGGTTTTCTTGTTTTGTTTTGGTTTGTTTGTTTGTTTTTTGTAGTCCCATTTTACCCCTCTCACTAGATGATTGAGTAATTTACTTTAATAGTATGCTTCTTTGTGGGGGTTGCTTATTACAGGCTTTTTTGTGGCCATGAAACCTACTTGATTATAATAAGCTATTTTAAAATAATAGACACTTGGCATAAAGATGAGAACAGGAAAAGTAGAAAAACTGTGCTGATATATTTTATAAATATATCTCTTGCTTTCAAAGAGACTGAACATTTGCCCAGACCTTGCAATCAATCTAATAATATGCCTTGAGGCCATTTACATGTATTTAACCTGTTGTTCTACACATTTGCCCAGACCTTGCAATCAATCTAATAATATGCCTTGAGGCCATTTACATGTATTTAACCTGTTGTTCTACTGTGTACTCAGCCTGTTTAGGTTTAAATTGTGTTTAAGAAAGCAAGATAACCAATCTTGCTATACCCTGGATTGCCTACATAACCTACTTTCACAACCTAAGATAAATTCATAGCTTTCATCTTCAGTTATATACTTTTCCATGCCCCTGACCCAGAGTAATGTTGATGTATATGTTGTAGTAATAATTTGCTAAAGGTAGCCAACCAGTCAAAAGCAACCTTAAACAACACAAATAACCCATAAATGTTGAGAGTAACATATGCACATAGGTTGCTAACATTTGTGATGGATTTGAATGCTATTCTGAGTCAGTAAAGGAATTTCTTTCCTTGTAAACTCTGTTAAAAATCTTGGTAGGGAAGCATCCCCATGCTTTCTGTGATGTTCAGTTAACACAGTGCAAAGTCTTTGTTAGGGACACATGGACAGGTAAGATGGGAAACAGAGACAGGCAGCTCAGATGCACATAACAGACAGGGAACAGACTACAAACTACAGACAAGTAGAAGACACAACAAGAAAAGTAGAGAATTCAAGTTTGGGCTCACTGTAGGTCAAAATACTTCAAGAGGAAGGCTCTCATATTTAATTCCATGATATGACATTGATGAAAGAATGTGAATAAGAAAAAAATTATACATTTGAACATCAGCCACATCCTGAATTTTTGATATTTTATTTTACATCTTTGTGTATTTCCCATCTCCTAACATGTCAATACAGTTATTATTTTGCATTGCTATAGTCCTTGTGCTGCAAAAGGAACTGTCTGTACCATATTTACAATATGAGTGCATTTTGAATTTGTCTCTATAATTAATGATTTAGGCCCTCTCATATTCTCTGCTTGGTTATTAGTATCTCTTTTTGAGTGTAAAGGACTCTCAGCACTTCTTCTAAGACAGATGTTGTGGGGATATGTCCTCTCAGCTTCTATTTATCCACAAGTGTCTTTATCATTTTTGCCAAAGGATAACTTTGCTGGATACAGTATTCCCTTGTGGCTTTTTTGCTTTGCAGAACTTTTAATTTTTTTTAGTAGAATTTCCTTTTATTTAATGAATTAGCTTTAAAGTGCTTATGGCCTGCTCCCTCTATTTTTACTTATTTCTCATCTTCTAAAAAATGCTAGTTCTATATATACTCTTAAGTCTGATATGACATTTCTTGCAAATATTTCTTTCTACATGTGCCAAATACAGTACAAAAGATGTTAAATTCATTACTATCTGGACCATGGAATAACCAGACATTTAGTTAAACCCTTTTCTAGATATGTTAGTGGATATTATTATGGATAATGATGACCTTGGATTGGTAGACTAAGCAGATGGCTCTCCCTAATGTGTATAGTTTGCACCCAGCTAAATGAAGACCCAAGGAGAGCAGAAATGCTGAGTTTTTGGGGGGCAGCTGCTGCCTGGCAGATTGGTCCAGGACATCTGTCTGCTAGCATCAGACTGTAGCCACAGCTATTGTTCTTCTGGGTCCCCAGCTTTCTGGATGTAAATTTGAGTTTCTCAGCCTCCGAACAAAGAGCCAACTCCTTACAACAAAGTTCTGAGTTCTATTTATTTGTATAACTTCAACTACTATCACAATTAATCTATTTGGTCTTTGGAAAATGTATTAATGAAAGTCTTATGATCCTGATTTAAAGACAAAGTAAAAGAATAGACTGAGAGGGGAACATGTTCTAGGGCACACAGGGATGAGAGCCAGCATGCCAGAATACCAGTTTCTGCTTTTACAATTGCATAATTCAGCTCCCAGTGCTGGTGCAGACAACAATGAGATGAAAGAGGTGCAATTTAAGGTGTTGAGACATCTTTGCACACAAGTACATTATTATGTTCTAACAACCAACTCAAAGAAATACTTAGGACCACATAAGATTGTGGCCCCTATTGTTCTGGGGTTCTGGAAATGATGCTTGAGGATGTCCTGGTTTAGCAAGAACTAAAATATTTATAAGACACAGCAACAGAATAACTGAAGACCCCAGAAGAGGGCTCTTTAGAACTGTTAAAACCTGTGAAATGTTTGCAAAGAAATCTACTGTCATGGGAGCTGAAACACCTTTCTGTGTTCTTCGTTGTCCTTCACCCCTTGGCAATCTTAAGTACCTTCCTTTTGCCCTTTATCTGTGAGATCACTGGGTTGAGTCAAATCTGACTGATGATTCAGAGAACCTCTATGTACTGAGGCATTTAAGTACTTCTCTGGGCTAGGGGATTTTCATCAAGGCTTTTTCCCCAGGGGGTGGGTTATAATTTTTCTAGCTCTTTGGAATTCTAAGGTCCCTCTCAAACTTGAATAACCTGAGTTCTTGCTCTTTTAATATGGTCTAAAATGTCTCAAAGTTTCTTCTTAATTTTTTCCATCTCTATCCTCAACTATTTTCAGTTCTTTCTTCTGATTAACATAGTCCACTACCCATGCCTTCCTTCTGTTGCATTTTAAAACATTTTTAAGAATTTCATACGGTGTTTACTAACCATATTCTCCTCCCCAACTCCTTCCAGATCCATGCCCTTCTTCCCTTCCCATGTAATTTAGTGTCCCCTATTTTTTTTTAAGCCTTCAAGTCCAATTTTTTTCATTCAAACCTTGTATGTGTGGCCATGTTTGGAATGTGATCAATTTACCGGGGGCTACACATGTAAAGAAAACTAACTTTCCATCTCCCAGAAGCTGTCAATTGCCAATAACTTCTCACCCAAGGGTTGTGCCTACCTCCCCTCTGCATGTTAGGCTTTGGCCTGACTGAGACTTGCACAAGTGTTGTGCATGTTGTCACAGCTACTGTGCATTCATATGTGCATCTGCCCTGCTGTGTCCAGGAAACAGTGTTTCCTTGTAGTCATCCACCACCTTTGGCTTTTACTTTTTTTCCACCCCATCTTCAGCAATGATCCCTGAGCTTTAGGAGGAGGGGGTGTGATGGAGACGTGCTCTATTTATGGCTGAGCACTCTTCAGTCTCTTCCCTTGACCAGTTGTAGGTCTCGGTTAACCACCATGTTGCCAATAGAAACTTCTCGGATGAGGGTTGAGTGATTCATTGATTTATGGGCATAATGATAAGTCATTAGAATTGGCTTAATGCCATGTCCACTTAGGAGAAAACCAGTAGATTCTTCCACAAGGTCTATGGCTGTCTACTACAGGTCTGTGGACTGATAATAGTACTAGATATGGGCTTCATCTTGTAGAATATGACTTAAATTAAATCAAAAGGGAGTTGATTACACCCATGATGCTTTTGCCACTATTGCACAAGCGGACATACATTGCCAGGCCAGCAGTTATTGTAGCTTGCAGCACAGCTGACTAAAATGGCAATTTTAGCTTCACTGTTTTCTCCCTCTCAAAATTTTTTTCTTGATTTTTTTAATGCCTTGTATTTTTTAAATTTCTCTGATAGAGTGCTGAAACTTCTCTGTGTTTTCTTCAAGCTCATTGTGGTTCTTTGAGATTCTGTGTCTGAGAGTTCTCCTATGCCAATCAATATCTGTTGAATTTCCGGAACCTTATTTGACTTTTAGTGATATCATGGTCTCCTGTAAGCATTGGACACTTGTTGGCATGAAGTGGCATCAGGACATTGAATAGTGAGGCTTGGATTCTGCTATTCTTACTATCTTCCTAATATGGCAATGTGTCTCTGTGTCTAGAATTCTAAGTAAGCTCTTCGTTTTCTCAGAGGTATAGTAACTTCTGCTATTTCAGCAGTAGAGGTCACTCATGTAGAATCTTCATAGATGGGCCAGCTGCTGATTTCTATGCCACATCTGTGGCCTTGAACTCTGCCAACCTGTGTCATATCCAAAGCCAATAGTCTGCCATGACCAGCACTCCACTAGAGAAAGAACAAAGCTCGGGCTGCTATGGGCTTCCAAGTACTGAGGCAAGTGTGTAGTCCAATACCTCTATAACTGGACTGGGAAGTTTCTGTCTGAACTGGAAGCACATGGATGAGATTTGTGTACCTTATTCTTAAGACAGCAACAGTCATACCAAGGCAAAACCATACACAATAAAAGAAACCTGAAACAGAAAGATAAATACTATGTGATTTCACTTATATAGAGGCTAGAGAAGGAGAACCTAGACACAGCAAGTAGCTGATTACTTGAAGGCAGGAATTGGAGAAGTGGGAAGACTTTGGTCACAGTTACATCATTTCAATTATAAGTTCTAGAGTCTAATGTCAATGTGATGAGTTTAATTAATAATGATATATGATCAAAATTTTGTAGATATCAAATATTCTCAGCATACTCATAAAAGGCAATGCTAATGTATCATGAATATGCTAATTACCTTTACTGTGGAAATGTGAACATATATAAAATACATTGTGTACTTCAAGTATTGCAATTGTTACTTCTGATGTATATTTGATGAAAAAGCTGTTTATCACAATCTACTTCTAAGGGATATATCTCTTCCTTATGGAAGTCTACTTCTGTTTCATACCCTATAGATTTTATGATCATAAATTTTACTTTTCCAAATATCATAGGTCCCCAAATGTATTTCATTGCTTGTTTAAAAGCTCTTTAAAAAATAAAATAGGCTATAAGGACTCTTACAGATTTACCCATGCAGACACCATTTCTGATTCTCTTCTTTGGTCTGTACACATCCTTATTTACATATATTATACATTTCTGTCTGCTGGAGGGAATCCCTTTGATGTTTCTTGCAGTTTGAACCTGTGCTGATTATTTTGTTTTGTTTTTTATTTTTGTTCCTTTCCTAAAGATATTTTCACACGGAATAGAATTCTACGTCAACAATCCTTTCCTTAAAGATTGTCTTTGTAAGGGTTTCTATTGCTGGGAAATACCATGGCCAAAAGTAACATCAGGGGGAAGGCTTTATTTCAGTTTACACTTCCATATCACAGTTCATCATCAAAGGAAGTCAGGGCAGACACCTGAAGTCAAGAGCTGATGCAGAGGTCATGGAGGAATGCTGCTTACTGGCCTGTTCCCCATGGCTTATGCAGGGCTACCTGACTAGGGATGGCACCACCATCAGTTGGCTGGACCCTCCCACATCAACCATCAAACGAGAAAATGTACCACAGGTTTGTTCAGCAGCCCATCTGGTGGGAGCATTTTCTCAATTGAGGTTTCTTTTTCCCAAATTACTTGGCTTCTGTCAAGTTGACATAAACTTAGCCAGGACAAAGATGTCACTTTATTGTGTTTTAGTTTACCTTGTTTGCAGGAGGAAATATGCCCCATCTTGATGTTTGGTTCTTGGGATGTTGTATATTTTCTTTGTTTCCGTTAGGTCCCTTTACTGCATTCTCTTTATTCCTGGTTTGGTGACTGCATGCCACTGTGTACCAACCCTCTTGCTTCCTGTGCTTGGAGTTTTCTGAGTGTTTTTGATCTACTACATAAATGTAATCTTTTTCTATGCTGTTCTCATTACATACATATTAAGCCAGGAAGTCATTTGATATTGTCTCATGATTCTTTAGATTTTTTTTCTCTTTCTCTTCTTTTATCTTGAGTCTGCATTTTTCTAGGTATTTAATTTGGGGACATATCCCAGCTTGATATGATAAAATAATGCTATGATAAAATAGTCTGATTACATGCAACTTAGAAGAGGAAAGTGTTTATTTCAGCTTGTGGGTTACAGTGCATCATTGAGGGAGATTTGGAAAGGAACTCAAGTAGGAATTTGAAGCAGTAAACATCAAGGAATGCTGATTGATGGCTCACTCATTGACTTTCAAAGCTCATGCTTGGTTATGCTTCTTATACATCCCAGGAGGACCTGCCCAGGGAATGATGCCTCCCATAGTAGGCTGGGCCCCCTTACATTAATGAAAAATCATGATATCCCCCCACAGACATGTCTACAGCCTAATCTGACTTAAGCAATTCCTTAAGCAACTTAGTGGAGGAAAGTACTTGGCTTTCAACTGCAAGTCACAGTCTATCATTAAGGGAAGTCAGGGCAGGAACTCTACATTGAACTGATGAAGGAATATTGCTTGCTAGATTGCTCACAGGCTCATGTTTAGCTAGCTTTCTTATACATGTCAGGACCACCACCTGCCCAAAGAATGATGCTGCCCACAGTAGGCTGGTTCTTCCTGCATCAATTAGTATTGAAGACATCCCCTCACAGACATACTCACAGCTCAATATATTCTGGGCAATCCTTCAATTGACACTCACTCCTCAGTTGACTCTAGGGTTCTTAAGTTGATAGATAAGTTAACTAGGACAGACAGTCATCTCTCTCTCTCTCTCTCTCTATATATATATATATATATATATATGTATGTATATACATATATATATATGTATATAATGTGGTCCTGTCCTCCTGTAAGTGAATGAATGAAATATGAATACCTCTGTCCAAATATGTAGACTTTCTTTGTGCTGAGAATGTAGCACCTTTGGGAGAGGGCTTTGCCTAGAATGTTCAAAGCCCTGAGCTCGATCCCCAGTGCTACATAAGCACAACGTGGTGGTACAGAGTTGTAAGAAAAAAACTGAAATAAATAAATGTGTCTTTCTCTACAAGTCCCATATCCTGCTGCCTATGAGTGGTCAGTCATTTATTCTGAGGGAAAATGTTACCAGATATTGGAGTTTCTTCTTGATACCCATCACTTTTCATTCCCAAATCTAATCAGCCTACAACTGTAGCTATCTCTCGAGGAAGAAATTCTAAAAATTGTCACTCTTCTTCCTGAGAGCGTTTTGTGCAAGCCGGCACTGTCATCATTACCTTTATCTGATTCAATGTCATAGAAACACAAGTCTTAGACAAATTGTCAATAGAGCGCTTTAAAGGTGAGCATCTGATAAATAATTCCCCACCTCCATCACCCACACACATTTTTATGAAGCAAAATGCTTTCTGAAGTTTCTTGACAAATGAAGGCACTGTCAGGATTATTGTGGTTAGAAAGACGGTGAATACAGAGCTGGAGTCCAACCTCCCTGTGCACTGCATTTTATGTCCCTTTTTGTCTAGTCTGATGTACTGAGAACCAGCTTAGGAACCCTCCGGCCAGGCCTCCACTTAGACAATTACAGCCTGATGGAAATACTGAATGGGATTTCGTGTGGGGGGAGAATTCGATTCTCAATGTCAGCTGCTCATGGTATTTCTTAATAGTGTGAGGACCTGCCATTCTCCTTCTCTCTCTTGCATCCTCTTGGTCTACCCTATCCAGACCTCAGCTCTATGGGAGCTCATTACAGCATCTTGACTCTGCCCTGGGGTTGCCTATTGTTTCCTCAGCTTTCAGCTGTAAAGCATGGGATCTGAGCTGCAAAATCCTATCTGTAACATGAATGTTAAATAGTCTTATTATAAAACCCAGAGCCAGATATTGGAGTAAATGCTCAAAGGTCAGAAAGACAAAGGAACAAGCCACTGCCATGTCTCACCTCAATAACTCCACGAATCCTCTGACTAAATGTCTCTGAGTCCTCAGCTGAAAGTTCCAGCTTTAGTTCCTGTCTNCTCACGCCTTATATACCTTTCTCCGCCCAGCCATATCACTTTCCTCCTAATGCTGGGATTAAAGGCTTGTGATTCCCGAGTACTGGGATTAAAAGTGTGTGCCACAAACTGCCTGGCTCTGTTTCTCTCCTAGACTGAATCAATCTCATGTAGTCCAGTGTGGCTTTGAACTCATAGAGATCCAGATGGATCTCTGCCTCCCGAGTGCTGGGATTAAAGGTGTGTGCCACCACTGCCTGTCATCTATGTTTAATCTAGTGGCTTGTTCTGTCCTCTGATCTTCAGGCAAATTTTATTAGGGTACACAATATATCAACACACCTATCCTGCCTTCTCTTCAGAGATGGGGAAGTATGAGACTTGAGGTAGACAGGACAAACATAGGTTCTATAAGGTTGTGACAAAAGAGGAGACAGACCAGAGCATACCCCACTTCCAGCAAATTTAATACTATGGCCAGCCTAACACTCTGTCTAGAAAACTCCACAGGGGATGGAGGTCTCTATACCCCTCCATCTTGTTTTCACAGGACTACATCACATCAAAATATTTCTCTTGGTGACCCAGGGTCCCAATTCCAAACATCTGTTGATCTCCAAGCTCAGACTTCTCTGACAAATCCCTTGGATACAAAAATATGTTATTGTCTTTAATATGACATTGTATATTGGAATAAGGCTATATATTCTATATAGTTGTGTGTGTTTACGTGTGTGTGTGTGTGTGTGTGTGTGTGTGTATGTGTACTGCATTCATGTGAGTGTCTTTCTCTGTGACTTACTGTCTTGAGATAGGGTCTCTTACTAAACAGTAAGTTTCCCCAGTCAGTTAGACTGGCTGGCTAGTGAGCTCTTAGAAGCCCTCTACACTAGAATTACAGCTACACTCAGCCATGGCCAGATTTTTACACAGTTCCTGGGGATTCAAACTTGATCCCTAAAGCACACAGTAAGTGTTCTTCTGCCACGAGCCACCTCCCCAAGCCCCAAGGCTTTGTATTTTTAGAAACACTAATACTTTCGTTTTCATATTTGACCATGTAATGCAGACTGATCACCTATTCCCGCTTCTAACTGAAGGATATCTGAGCATCTTGTGGAAAAGAAAGCCACTTCTATTGTGTCATATGATGTCTCAGTAATATGCCAATCATTTAACCCCAGATGTTACTGCTGAGCTCAAAGTATTACCAGGTGATGCCTCCTTTTGTCTCCTTTCTTTGGTTGTAGTCATACAGGCAAAGGGAAGTCACATGACTGTAGCATTTTCAATCAGACTCTCTTCCAGGATTATAAGCCTTTAACATAATGAATCCAAGATGAAGACAAATTTGTGTCCACTCATTAGAGTTATTGTGGGTGCTGGGGTGGGTCTGGGTCATAACATGATAATCGGATGTCCTATGTGTATACTTGCAAGTTAACTATCATTCTACTTCCTCTCAAGAATATGGGTCCAGAGATGCACCAAGATCACAGGGAGTAATATTTAAAGTCCCCCATGGTTTGCACCAGTCATCTCTAGTAACTGATCATAAACATCAGCATCTTGTTGGATTTAGAGTCCCATCCCATCTCAGGCACATTTCCCGAAGTAAAAGTCTTAGCCAGACTGACGATGGTTTTCACCAAATGGACAGTGTTGCCTGTAATTGCTGATGCAGTCAGCACAGCACATCTTGAGCACCCTCAGTTACTGGCACACTCATGAGATGTCCCTGATTCAGCTCGTGTCTGACATTCCTTCCTCAGGACCTCAGTCACATTACATCAATGCCAAGTAGGAAATTGAAGTAGTGGTCTAGTCTCATTTCCATTGCTGTGACGAACACTATCACCAAAAGCTGGCTGGGGGCAGGAACAGGTTGATTTGGTTTACACTTCCAGGTTATAGTTCATCATTGAGGGACGTCAGGACAGGAACTTGAGGCAGAAACCATGGAGGAATTCTGTTTGCTAGCTTGCTCACTTGCAGATTTGTGACCACCGAGCTTTCTTACGAGGCCTTGACCACCTGCCCAGAGAATAGTGCCACCCACAGGAGAGCTGGGCCCTCCCACATCAATTAGCCATCAGCCAGTCTCCTACAAACATACCCACAGGCAATCTGGTCAGCCCCTTAATTGAAACTGCCTTTTCAGATGACTCTCAACTGTGTTGAGTTGAAAGTTAAAGTTTATTCAGTGTCTGTTTACATGGAAAATTTTCATTTTTTTTCAGTTTCCAATTCTACAAGTTGCCCAATAACCTTCTAAATGAAGACTAAATTCTTGCTTCTGTTGACTGAAATAGCATTCTGTGACTTACAGTCAGAGAGTCATCATGACACACATCCTCACACTGAAGTTAGTGGGGCTGAGATCAGCACTCCTATGTCATATATATGGAGAAAGATGTTTAGAGGAGTTGAGCCACTCAGCATCCTAAGATGCCATGGTGGATTTGCAACAAAGTGAGCCCTACATTATCTCGCAGCTTCTAGCTCTCACATCATCTACAGAGATGTCAGCACCATGTACCTCATCAATGAGGACTCCATGAATGAACACTGATGACTCTAGTCTGGGATGCCACAGAAGCTCCAAGAGAGATGAACACATAGAGTGTAGGTGGGACATGAGAGTAGGAAAGAAGCAACAAAGACTGAGAAGGGACAATGGAAGGACCACACTCAGTCAAGCAAACCCTGTATATCCCAAACTCCAGAGCTATGGACTAAGATGTATCCCATCAAAGTGGAATCCTTAATGTCCATTGTGACTACATTTGAAGACAGGGCCTTTGAAGAAGTGGCCAACATTAATGAAGACATAAGAGTGGGCTCTAGGCTCTGGGGAGGAAAGCATGGCCTTGGTGCTGCCTGTGGGCTGCAAGCACAAAGATTATGGCCTGGGCAGCTGGCGTCAAGGTCAGGGTAGTGCCCAGTCACATGATCACCCTGGTTCTGGGCAACAACAGGATATCCAAGATGAGTCTCAGCAATATTACAGTATTTACAGTGCCTTGGAAATCTTGAACCAGATCAATGTCTCCTTGCAATAAGTATTTGCATGTAAAGCTGTTTGGGCAAAAAATAAGACACTGTGTTACATACAGAAGATTGCAATGCCACTTTAATAAATGAATGTGTGATAGGGAGATGGGAAAGATGGCAGAACGGAGTGACAGCATGCTGCAGAAGGAGTCGGAACTAGAGATCTGGTGGCTGCAACAGATATGGGAGCCCAGCCATGGTGGGCAAAGGAGCATGTCTTTTCAGAGAAACTCAGGTCCTTGGGCAGCCAAGAAGCTCCACTGCCTGCCTCACCCCTTCACTGCCCTCTAGGCCAGTGCAGCTGCTTGGCCTGCAGCCCCTGTTGTCTGCTGCTCATGCTGCTAGCCCTGCTGTGGGGAGGAGAGCACAGGGCTACAGCAAGGAGGGAAGGGTGGTATACAGCAGCCTGGAGCTCATGCAGGTCCCGCTCTAGACACGTTGCCCGACTGCGCGATCACCCTGACTCTGAGCAACAAGATATCCGAGATGAAGAATAGTTCATTTTCTGGATTAAGCCTCCTCAAACTACTTTCGTGGTCCGTGCTGCCATTGTCATTCCTCAAGCACTGCCCACAACCTTGTTTTTTGAGGCAGGATCACTTACTGGCTGGATTGTGCAGATTAGTCTAGGCTTACTGGCCTGAGAACCCCAGAGATCCTCTGTTTCCTGGCACTGGGTTTATTTTAAATGTGCTACTTAACTTGGTGTTTTTTTTTAGGGGGGGAGCAGGGCGCAAGGGGAGGCATTCCAGGAGTCAAACTCTTGCCCTAATGCTTGCCTTGTGAGCATTTATCGACTGAGCTCTCTTCCCAGGTGCCATTCTTCCCTTTTCATCCAAGGGTCCAAGATTGTCTTTCCCTGAGAATAGTAAAATGAGCGGGGCTGCTATTATGTAGCTGTCTATTACGTGTCAGGGACTCTGATAAGATCCATAAATGTGTTTAATCATTGAAATAATACCATTATTGACACTCCACAACTGAGAAGGGAGAGAGAGAAAGAGAAAGTGAGGGGGGGTTGTCCAGGAAGAGTAAGTAACAAAGCTAGGGTGTGAAACTGCCTCTCTCTGATCGCTGAAACTCATCCCGTAGTCACTATCTGAATCCCCATAAGGTTATGGTAACTTCTCGAGTGTAATAAAACTGAACATTTGTTTTGAAAATGCCTAGAAAAAATAAAAATATTAGTATTTGGTTAGATTAAGCTTTCATTTAATCAACTTGGGTAGAAGGAAAGGAATGAGAGATTGGGTAGCAACCATTATCACCACTAATTGCTCCAAAAAATAAAAATAAATAAATTAGTAAAATGAATCACTGTTAGACATGCTTGTTCCTAGGAGGCACCTTATCTTCGCTAACGAGCTTTACTGAATAAATCTTTCTTTTTAATTTCCAAAAGAAGATTTATTAATTTTACTTCGTGTGGATGTTTTGTCTTTATGCATGTACATGTACCACATGCGTGCAATGCCTACAGTAGTCAGAAGAAGACGTTGGATCTCATGGAACTAGAGTTATGGACACTTGTGAACCATCTGATATGGGCTCTGGGAACCAAACCAGGGTCCTCTGGAGGCAGAGGCAGGCAGATCTCTGAGTCTGAGGCCAGCCTAGTCTACAGAGTGAGTTCCAAGACAGCCGGGGCTACATAGAGAAATCCTGTGTCTAAAAACCAAATAAATAAATAAATAAATAAAAATAGATAACGATCCCTCTGTTATTATACTATCCATTTATCACCATCATCCACCACTATTATCTATGGATCTGTGTGTGTATTACCTCTGTCATCTATCTTCAATACTATCCACTGATGTCAATTTCTATTTACCTGTCAATCATCTATATATCTTTCTTGTCTATCTATTATCATTTATCTATTACTATCTATCTCTATATTCTACATATCTGCATGTCTTTATCATCAATCGTCTATCTCTATCATCTATCTATCTATCTATCTATCTATCTATCCATCTATCTATCTATCTATCTATCTATCTATCTATCTATCTATCTATCCATCCATCCATCCATCTATCTATCTATCTATCTATCTATCTATCTATCTATCTATCCATCTATCTATCTATCTATCATCTATTTCTTCATCCACCTATCAAGTGTAAGGACACAAAGCTTTTGATCAACTTTGTGTTTTAATCGTGTTAAACATTTCCTGATATGTCCTCTCAGGTCATATTGGTGATATCAGCACAGCATCATCATATGTGTGCTGCCATACTCTATGTGTCTCAATAAAAACTGATGATTTACAGCTTAATAATATCATTTCTGCATAATACTCCTCATCTGCATTGTTGTGATTTGCACTCTTGAGGATGAGTTCTTAGTGGCAGAATTGTGGGACTGAAAATTATGCTCATTTGGAGGCTTCTAATACACACTGCTGATGGCACTAACTACCTTCCATTCTCAGCAGAGTAGGGAGGTTTTTATTCCCTGAACCATTGGTGTCATCATTCTTTCACTATTTCCTCTCCTGAGACATAATTAGACCTTTGTCCTGCCTGGGCCTTGAGCACAAAATAAGTGCCCTGGAAAAGAAAATAACAAAAACAGGAAGAATAAATACACACAAATGCACACACACACACATATATATACACACTCACAAAGATATGTATACACATATACCCACATATACATATACATGCATATACATACACACATATACATATATACACATGACATGTAAACTCATACATACACACAACACATGAATGTGATTTTCTTCAGTAACTTGTAAATTCAATTCTTCAGCACTGCTGAAATCTGTTTTTTCCCTGTATGTCTCAGTTCAGTGTGTGAACCATTACCTCATTCTTTGGATCAGTGCTGCCATTTGCCTCATCTTNAATGTGAATTGTAGCTCATGTGACATATATGATGTGTATGCCCAGTAGGCTTTAGCAATCATTCATCAAACTCCGGGCACTGACCAGTATTGAAGAAAGAAATGGGCCTCAGGTGGCTTGGTGTGCTGTGGGCTCACAGCTCAATGACAGACGGTGGCTGTAACCAAAGGCCTCTGGGTATGCCAAGGCTGTAGCAGAGGCATAAAATTCAATGACAGAACAGAAATATAGCAGTAGAAATATGGTAACAAGAAAATGGCAGTGGCAGCATGACTCCCACTCTTAAAATGAACACTTTAAATACCCAGGGTGCACTGTGTGGTGCATTGATGGCTTTAGGGGTCTTATTTCATTCAGTCAACACCATTTCGGTATGAAGTGGGCAATGCCATTGTCCATTTTCATTTGTGTTCATATTTCTGGGACTTCTCCTTGGGCAGTATGAACAAATGTCTACTTACCCAGACAAGCACCAGCAAACCCAAGCAATGACGCCATCTGACTCCCGCTTAGTGAAATGGTGAGTTTATTGGGGTTACTTAGAAGAGCATGGGTGGCTCAAAAGCAGCTGTGTTACTGACAAGCTCACTCCACAGAGATGACTATCCATACAAACTGCACCCCTAGAGATCTCCACACACTTGCCAGGCATCTGGGCTGGGTGAGAGTTTCCTCTGGCCATCAATGGTTCCTACTTATATAACCTTGGCAAGGAGAGGGGTGGACAGCTTGTGTATGTGTGTGTGTGTGTGTGTGTGTGTGTGTGTGTGTGTGTGTGTTGGGGAATCTCATTTAAGTTTCAGGAATTTCCTGGGACTTGTGGGTTTTGTTTCCTTCCTGAGCTTGTAAGTTTCCTTTCATTCTTGCAACTTAGTCTCTGTCCAGTAAAAGCGGTTTCCATTCAGAGGACATAGTGACAGAACAATATGAAAACTGGGGAAGAGTTTAAGAAACTACCTAACATACTGAGGTTGGATGCTGGTGAGAAATCTCCGTGGGTGCAAGGCTTGGCTCTTGAGCATGAAGACCTGAGTTTTTAATCTCTTGAACTCACAGAAAACTGAACATGATAGCTCATGACAATTATCTGTAAGTCAATAACCCATCCCTGTCATTTTAGTACTCCTACAGAGATATTGGAAGAAGAGATGGGAGAATGCTGGAAGATCAGGGCCAGCTAGCCTGGAATACACTGTGGTGATGATGGAGAGGCTGTCTCCAACAAGGTAGAATGTGAGAATCAACCCTAGAGGTTGTCCTGTGACTTCTGTCTATGTGTTGTGGCATATGCACACACACACACACACACACACACACACACACACAATAAATACTTAACATTATGTGGGTAGAGAACACTGGAAGCTTAAGAGAACTTTTAGAAGACAAGGCAGGAGATCAAGGAAAACATTCAACCTTTCTGCATCCAAAGCTGAGAGAAAGGACAGTTCAGGCTGGAGCCCAGCAATGCCATGGGAAGGCCAGAGGACCAGGAAGCAGGATGGAAGAAAGGACATGTGACCACTTATAAGGAAGCTGGCATTTGCTTTGGAAAGCCTCAGATGCAGATGCAGCTGTTTGGATTTTGTACAGTTGGAGTGGAGAGGATGCTGCATTCTGAAGCCTTTGCCAAACTGAGAGATGAGAACAGAGCCTTAGGTGAGTCTTTCTCCAGATATATATTTGGTTTTTCGAGACAGGGTTTCTCTGTGTAGCCCTGACTGTCCTGAAACTTGCTTGCTGGCCTCAAACTCATAGAGATCCACCTGCCTCTGCCTCTGGAGTGCTGGGATTAAATGCATGGGCCACCACCGCTCAGCTTTCCTCATTTCTGGAATGAGACTCTCCTAACTATCTCAGAGGTGCTTTTGTGTAGGAAAATCGTCTCAAAGTATATCCACATATCTATGTTTCATATTTGACATCTTTAAGTAGAGATGGGACCACAGAGACAAAGCTTCCTTGAGTGTCAGTGGTTTGTTAATGATGTGGGATCAGCCTAGAAGCCCCAAGTTCTTCCTCCCATTTCACAGAGATCTTTCCTCATTTACCAGTTCTTTGGTCCTCATGAATATATTGATGCCCAATGCAGAAGGGAAAGGACATTTAAATGCATATGTAGCTTCCTACCATTGTTCTCTTGTTATCTTTACAATTTATTAACTCCTGGATAGACACAGTGCCTTGTGGGGGTGGAATTGATGATTGATTGATTGAATGATGATTTGGCTAACTGTACAATACTGAACCAGTGTTCTGCATTCAGCCAGTTGAATGAGTAAACCATGCATTGGACCAGGGTGGGTGGTGCTCCATCCTCTGATGCCTGTGTCGGAATTCATAGTGCTGTGTCTGGGTCTCTAGCCAATACCAGACAATGTGTATTAAAAGGGGCAACACGCAGCACATTGCTAACCCAGGAAGCCATTTACATTTATATTGGTGTCTATAATCCTGTTGGGATGGGGCTCATTGTAATTTATGATGGCCTTTGCTGCCTTCCAGGAAGCCACAATGGGCGTGGATTTCACTTGTGTTTCTTAGCAGGAACCCAGCCTCCATCAATATTTGAAGGAATGACAGTTATTAAGAAGACTCAGGACCTGATTCTAGCTAATACATTATGATCATGCAGATTAGAGCCAGCATCAGGATGCTGTGAATGAATTAGCTAACAGCTTCTCTCTGAGGTTAAACCTGTCTCCTCCATATGTCTTAGATGGGTAACAAGCAGACTTCTTGGAGGATGAATTGTGCCCCCTTCCCCCACTTGAAGTCACGTATGAAAGGAGCACTCTAGTGGGGGGAGTACAGGGCCTACACATGATTGACAGCAGTTCCCCCGGAAAGTAGAGAGGTTAGCAGTACATTAGGACCTTGACTTAACCTTAAAGTTCACTTGCTATGGACAGAGCAAATAAACCCATAATTTATTATCAGTAAATCTATAATGTGAGATTCAAATCTAGAGAACCAGCGATGGGGAAATCTAATTAAGGTTCACTCAAAGCCAGCACCTGGGATGAGACAAACCTTCCAAGGCAATCCCATTGAAATTAACCTATTTACTGTAAGTCATTGGTCTCTGTAGTCTTTTCTCCCTCTGAAGTCACCACTTTAACTCTCTCCCCTGTAATGTCCTTCTAGATCCTCTGGGTTGCCACAGACCTCCAGACTCTGTAGAAAAATACTGAGCAGTAAGGAGGTGGGTGGGGCTCTGTCTTAGCAAAACAGAAAAGAGGCTTATAAGTCTGCTTTCTATCCCTCTAAAGAAATGCTCAAGTCAACTGATGTAGAAAGAGTAAAAAGATTGTTTAGTTTTAACACTGAAGGTTCTAGTTGGAGGTAAAGGGGCCCCAGTGATGACAGGCTCAGACTAGGGCTGCATCAGAACCCAGAGGGCAACAAGAAAGAGGCCAGGGTCCCATTATCCCCTGTAAGGGCAAGTCCTCTTACCTCTTACGGGGGCTTGCCTTCCAAAGACTCCTCCAACCCCCACATACCTTTCAATAGGCACCCTGGCGCCATGCTTCTAACATGGCCTTCTGCTTGTTATCTTCCTTTCTTTCTTTGCTCCTTTGTGTCTTAGCACATTCCCTCCAACTTCATACATGTAGAGTAGGCAGGAAAGGGGTAATCAGGGCCAATGTGTGTGTTAACATTGACCTTCAAGACAGAGAGATCTGGTCTCATGTGTCCACTGGGCTTTTAAGACGTTCTTGGAAAACTTTGGCTATTTTCTAACCTCTCCTGGCCTTTGTGTTCTCTTGTGGAAAGTGGGGAAAAAATAATACAGTGTGTGTGTGTGTGTGTGTGTGTGTGTGTGTGTACTTTCACGTGCATGTATGGTGTATGTGTGTTCTGCACACATGTCACAACCTGTGCATAGAAGTCTTGTTGACCTAAACTGTCAAGTCTGTTGTTTGAGACCTGGATCATATAATAAATCCATTTTTAGTTATAGTTTTATTTATTTACTTACTTTGTGTGTGTGTGTGTGTGTGTGTGTGTGTGTGTGTGTAAGCATACATGTTCCCCAATACACATGTGGAAGTCAGAGGACAACCATGGCTTGTCAGTCCTCTCTATCTGCCTAGTTTGAGACAGGGGCTCTTTGTTGCTCACTGCTGTATACACTAGGCTATTAACCCACGAGCTTTGGGGTCTTCTGTTTCTACTTCCTATCTCACCACAGGAGCATTAGGATTACAGATATGTGCTCCAGTGCTGGGAGGAATCAAACTCAATCCCCATCCCATACTTGTATGGCAAGTACTTTACTTACTAAGTCATCTCCCTAGTTCAGAAATGTTAAAATGTAATGTCTATTCACGGAGTTACAGGGAGAGTAAATGAATAAGGCATTTAGACACCCCCCCAAGCAGGCCTGTTAATAAACACAGTCTTTTCACAGTAGAGGGAAGGAGAGAGATGTTGATGGTACAGTTGGATTGGACAAGGCTGCTGTCTAGAGGAAGGAGTTTCTAACCTTGTGGAGAAGATGTTACCTTACAAGTGGAGTATCCTGGAGACTCAGAGAATGCAAGCTGAGAGGCTAGAAATCTTAGAGCCTGTGATCTTGGATCTGCAGTCTTTGAAGATGGCAATTATCACGTAGTGGTATGGGACAGGGTGGCAGTAAGTGAACCATGATGACCACATCTTCTAGACACTGTTGTCCTCCAGATGTCACCTACCCAGCTTCCTCTCCTGCCCCCTGAACAAATACCTGGTGGCTGCCTATGGCTGTGTACCCCAAGACAGTGAATGGCACTCAGTATTAANGTAATTTGACTGAGGTAAATATGCCAGAGGATCTTCATGTGACACTGTTGCAGCCTGTACTCACCACCTACCCTAGTATTTCTTTTTCATGTTTTCCCATACCCTCTTCACCCATTGCTGTACTGTATCTCCCTTCCTTGAATGATCTATTTTGAGTCAACTAAAGAATGAGAATAGGGGCTGGAGGTATGGCTTAATGGTTAAGAGTGCTTGCTATTCTTGCAGAGGACCTGAGTTGGGCTCCCAGCACCCATGTCAGGCATAATTCCAGATCCAGGGGTCTATGCCCTCTTCTTGCC